>JACXVL010000097.1:39780-98525 GCA_014898675.1 Athelia sp. TMB | reverse complement strand
GGCATGTCGAGTTCGAATCAAGCGATGCTAGGATTGGAAAGTGTTGTGACGGGACGGGAAGTCGTGTGAGGGCGGTGGCTTAGTACAAGCAATAAACACACCAAAACATTTGAATCCCACAGGGTTCACCGCTCTCAACTACCGATACTTTTGCCGCGTAACCCTGCCCCCCGCTATTTGGTCATTCTCTTCCCCTCTCGCAACCAATGAGTAAGATTTATTATCTCGTTTGTGACCATCGTCACCTAACCCCATGGCCAAACAGCTCAGCGCAAGCAGCCTCTGTTAGCACGACCAGAAAATGGTCAGGTTGATCAAGACAGCGACGAAGACGAGTACTGGAGTGGGCTAGGTCAGTATTATCTATTCTTCATGGTCTCCATGTCTGACTTTATTCAGCGAATGACATTGAAGACGATTACTGGAACGACGAGACACTAGCAACACCGTCAACACCCGCAAACAGCCAGCAGCCCAACAACAACTGCGAAACATTCACAGTCTCACTCAGTATGCCAGCGATAGTCCTTCAATTCTCCCAAGTAGCTCTAACCGTCACGGCCGGCCAAAATTCCAACACTGCAGTTAACCAAAGTGCCAGCAGCGTCGTCGCCGAGTCACTACAACATCCGATCTCCACTATACCACCCACCACGCCAACGCCCAGCACACCAACCGTCAGCAATGTGCGAGCGTCGAGAGGTCGCAATATACCACCCAGTCCAAGTACCCCTCGCATAAATCAGACGTTGCCTGTACCCAACATAAATCCGGCGACTCCAATGGGCACAACTTCCCTGTTTCGTGGCACGGTTGCTACCATGCCAGACCCGGTGTATCCCCGTCCTGGCGCTGGTCATGTATATACGGGACACGCAACACGTTTCTACGTGATTTTCAAAGGTCTGAAATTGGGGATATTTGATGTCAACTGGTCTGTCATTTCTACCTTCCGACGTGTGCTAATACTAAGTTTGATTCCCTAGGTTCGATCTCCAACCCTACGTTCGCAGTCGCGAAGGAGGCTCGTATAGGAAGGCCAATACTTTTGCAGAGGCCCTCGCTCTGTGGGAGAACAGCGATTTTGAGAAAGCACTTATTACTTAGATATATCCGCCTCGCCAACTTGTAACTGCATGCCAATTCATTTACGTGAAAAAAATCATCTGTGTGTGTATATTAGCTACATATATCCTTTTGTGGTGATTGAGGGCATCCATATAATCGATTGTGGTGGTTTGTGGGCACCAACAGCTGCCTTATAAGGCAAAAACGCATCATCGGACCCACACTTGTACTCGCCACTGACCCGCCACCCTCCTCAAAATTCCTCTATATCTCACTCAGATGCTCTGCAATCGATGTCTATTAAGCACGAAATCAACCCTTTATGCTGTATCTATCAAATGGTGGAATACTGACACGATCCGAGCAAATTAATATTTTGCCTACACGCCTTAGCCAGCACCAAATTGCAACCTCATGCAAGTGCACTGGACACGCTCACCACCCTACGCTATCGTCAAAAACTTGAGTCTCGCTATCTCAGACAATACCCGGTGTGAAATGCCTCTTGCTAAGCTCGTCCAGTACCTAGAGGTAGGACACGCTCGAAGCGTACCGCTCACGCAGAATTACAAGCAGTAGTAGTATGCACAGTTCGTTTGAGTGATGTCAATCGGGTGTGAGTGATCGTGCCTGGACAGGATGGTTTCGTGGACTTACGTTGAGCATTCAGAGTTCGAATATATCAGCCTTTATTCTGTTGTACTGACCAGAGACGATAGCAGAATGGTGCTAGCACCGATAGGACAAGCACGGCAGTGCGCAAATTGAACATTGCACTCATATATCCGGATTGGGAGCTGCCGGTTTGTGGTGTCTGCCTTCCGCTAGTAGAGTATGGTGACGTCCATATGATCCAGAGCAGCAGCAAGTAGTGTGATTGACCTCGAACGATATATCTTCAATTTTGAGGACTGACTGATGATAAGATCGTCAGTGCTAATGGCGCCGAGCAGTCGTCACACAAGAGCATTGCCTTATTGGATATTATACAGCCATGTCAGGCCCACGTCCTGCGAAGAAAGCTCGCATTCTCTTCTCAGACACAACCCTCCCGTCAGCGTCCACCCCTGATGCCTCAACAGCTGTCAATGTGACATGCACAAACAACAATGCGCGTCGGCTGGCACATTCGGTTACCTTGAAGCTCAAGCAAAACCGTAGAACACGACGTCAAGCTCAGTCCGCCCGCAGTGTCACCCATACGGCCCACACAGTCCCCAAAGACGGTGAAACCGATATCACCCCTCAAGACATTGCTGGCGAGAATGACGGAAACCAGGACTCGGGTGCAAGTGCTGTTGGTGCCGAGGCTGAGAGCTCGCCAAGTGGGCCTAAACAACCTGCAGTACGTGTACCAACTCGCCTTTCCCTCTTTCGAAAAAAAAACTTATCCACGCTGTGAGTAGGCCCGTCCCTGTCAAGACTGGCTACCATATCGTAAAGAATATCTGGACGAACTGCATGTCCACGATGCGCTTGGACAGTACGACAAACCACCTACGTGTTCCCACTGCGGCGAACGTGACGCTCTCATCAAGTGCCTCGACTGTTTTTCTGGTGACCTTCAGTGTGGGGGATGTATACTGAAGAAGCATACGCAAACGGTGCTGCATCGATTGCAGGTATGTAGCATTTGTTTCCAGTCTTCAAAGCGCTCTCCAGCTGATACTATAGGCACACAGAGATGGAATAAGACACATTTTGTAGACGAGACTCTTCAAAATATCGGTCTGCAGATTCAAGTAGGGCACAGTCGTGACGATTGTCGCTGCACGCCATTATACAAGTCGACAAATTTTGAGGTGCTTGACACCACGGGGCAGCACACCGTCACCATATCTTTCTGTGCCTGCCCTGGCGCGCAACTTCCCAGAGTGCAGCTGCTTCAACTTGGCTGGTTCCCTGCAACTACAGAACGCCCAAATACTGCTTTTACCTTTGACGTCCTCAACACGTTCCAGCTTCTTACTCTGCAAGGGAAACTTTCGGCATATGACTTTTACCACTCGCTTCTCTTCAAGACAGACAATTTGGGCATACCTCGGCATTCTGATTCGGAAGCTAAGAAATCTTCCCCTCGAGTAAGTCCACACATTTCAATTGGATAGTACAGCTCTAATATAAAATCTAGGATCGCTATGAGCAACTACTACCTATAATACGTATCTGGCGACATTTGAAAATGCTTAAGCGCTCAGGGCGTGGGCTAGATCCACTAGGCATCGAGTCCACGATGGACGGAGAATGCGCTGTCGAATGCCCCGCTTGTCCGCATCCAGGCAAGAACCTCCCTACCAACTGGAAGGATGTCGAGAAGGGGCTACGGTATGTGACTCTTTCACGACCATGACATAGCAAACTAACCGCGCAACGCATGCAGATTCATGTATGCTCTCATACTCACAGTTGACGCCAACTTCAAGATGTCTCTCAAGGAAAAGGGGATAGTAAATGATCCAGCGCTCGGTGATGGCTGGGCGCATTGGGTACCCCGCAAAGAGTTTACCGACTATTTGCGCGAGCATGGAGGGGCGGTTGAGGTTTGTAATTCTAAGCGCCTCACGATCTAATACTTACGGTTATCTTTAGCCTTGCTACTGCGATTCAGATTTGAAAGCAGTAAATACAGCATCCCGACTCACGAAGGATTACAAGGCGTCGGGAGTAGGGGCGTGCCTATGCGGCCGCCACGGCTTGGTCAGGAAGAATGGGCTAGGCAGTCTTCAGATCGGCGAAAGGTGAGTGTCATATACAAATAGAGACTGTATTACGCTGACTTTAAATCATACAGATATCCGAATATGGACTTTATCGTGTTTTGCGGTCTTGTACGCTGCATTCTTGCATTCCTTTGGATTTCCTACGATATCGTTTGTCAATGGTCTCGCAACCTCCTGAAGCGAGTCGAGACTCTGCCCTCCCGAATGCACCTCAAACCTGAGGTCATGGAAACCGCTACATTCGTCCTCCCTAAATTCCATGAGTATAATCACGGGTACACTTGTCAAACTCGGTATTCACTCAATATTACCCGGGGCGCTGGTCGTACCAATGGGGAGGATCCCGAACGATGGTGGCGGTATTTGAACCCAGCGAGTATGAGCACGAAGGAGATGGGCGAGGGTTCTCGCGAGGATACGCTGGATGATTTTGCTAGATGGTGGAATTTTAGAAAGATCGCAAATTTCGGTTAGTTTCTATATACTCACCCATGACTTGTCAAGCTTACACCTGTTTGTTAGGATCATTCTATCCACCAAAGCTCGAAGAAGCTCTGGAGATGAAAGCAACACATCAGGATGCTTTCAAAAAGTTCAACGAAAGGTTTCCTCTTGAGATAGCGGAAAAGTGGCAAGCCGAAGTCGACGCGTGGGATGCCAACAAGTCCAACCTGAATCCCTATGTCGAGCCTACCCAGGGGAAAAGTGTGGCCGAGCTGAAGTTGGAGCTCGCGAAGCAGGAAGCTGCAGAAGCTGCGAAGGGTATCTTCCGCGCCCAGGAAAAATCTGCTACCACGTTTTTGTGGAATGCATTGGATCTCGAAGAGGAACAGTGAGTTTTTGTTCTCATTTGACGGCCAGATTTTTTAATTGCTCGACACTAACGATAAGTTATCAGGCGTATTCTCATTATGCGCGCGAAGTCCAAAGCGACGACTCTACAACAAGCCTCGCTTGAAGAGAAGCGCAACTCACTTCGCCGGCGCGTCGCAAGGTTTCGGGACATGCAAGCTACCCATATGCCCGGCGTTGCGGAACTCCTTGCCGAAGAATCCTTCGAGCCGGTGACGCCTTCTGCACGCAGCATCATATCTCAATCTACCGGCCATAAAAAATCTCCATCTCCGTCTAATCACACTGAAAATGGTCTACCTGAAGATGATCACATTTGGCTTCCTTCGGCGATCCCCCAAGAGATACGCGAGAAAGCCTGCCCGTCTTCTCTAGTGGAGACTGAGAAGCGCATGCAACTTGCGCTTATGGATGACTCACTGGACAACTTGTGTCGCCAACTTCGCATATCTGCCACAGTTCGCGACGACAAGCGGACCAATGGCGGAGGGACAAGCCAAGGTCTGACGACGCGGACTGAATCTGTGCTGGAGCGTTTCAGGGAGAAGACAAATCGCTTCGCAGCTCGCTATCGGGCTGCATATGCCGCCCTCCATTCTTTGGATCCGGAAGGCCAGTGGAAGGAGCGTCTCTTTGTACTCAAGCCTGATGACGTCCGCTCGCCACATCGCATCCGCGACGAGGATCTCCCAAGCAAGAAGCGGAAAGCACGCGCCAAGAATGATAAAAGTCATCCCTCAGAGGGACGTCGCGAGCTCTCATGGATCTGGTTGAGGCGGGGTCCCAACGGACGTCCAACAATGAACAGCACAACGTCCGAAATGACTGGTGACGGTAAGTGACTTTAGATGCATATCCTCGTGATGTTTATGCTGATTCCGATATAGACATGCGAGCCGAGTGGGCTCGAATGAGAGCACGAGCAGACCGCTGGTCCGAGGAGGTCGTTTGGCTTGTTGAAGAGATGCGCCGAATCCTGCATTACTTCGAGTGGAAGGCCCAGTGGTGGCTCAAGCGGGCTGAACGCCGCACTGATGCAAGACCGGAGGTCAGACGCGGCCTTCGCGCTTATGCATTCAAGCAAGCTGCTCTGATAACGGATCTCGGACATTCTTTTGCAACAAAATGGCACCCCCTGCACGTTGAGCACAAGATCACTGTGGAGTGGCCAGCGCAATTCATTCCGACTGCTTGAAACGTACTATATACACCAGTTCTTATACATCTGCACTCTCTTCCTTTGCTATTTACTGGACGTGTTAATTTATTTTCTCACTTTGTACCTAATACTCGGCCATCCACACATTGTATACTTTCCTTCAGAGTCTCAGTGCGCATCCATCTCATATCACACAATGTCATGACAGAGAACTCGTAGTATTCACAACACAGTTACATTGTCATTATGCCCCGACTTTAAACTGCGAGAAGGTCAACTTCATCAAGATGAAGAAAGTGACACGTCGTCATACAATGGCGATAAGTAACCAACACGGGATTGAGGCGAAAGGTATAGCATAGGTTAAATAAAGAACATCTGTAAAACACGAATGAAAATACCTCACCTTCAACCATGAGAACGGGGAATGGCCGTATCCAGGAAGGGAGCCAGCTGACAGGGTTATTGGTGTGATGGGGAAGCAGCGAGGGCGTGGCAGGGTGCAGTAGCGGCAGGCAGGGAGTACGGACGGAGTATAGGAGAGAAGATTGTAAATGTGAGAAAGGCGGCGTGTGGAAAGCGGTCCAGAGGAAGGTCGAGGGTCGCGATCGAGGAGCAGGGGGAAGCAGGAGAAGCGGGGGAGGCGGCGGCAGCAGCGGGAAAGGTCGGATTCCGAATGCGGCCATTCGGGTGCTGCCCCAGGTATGGCAATGTGCCCAACCAGATTTGGGAGCCCGAAAACGCCCACGAGCAACGAATCCCAATTCGGAATTTCATTTCCAGTCGCGCCAGCTAGCCGGCGGCAAAATATCGAACGCCCCCTACCAATAAACGCCCGCGCCGCCCGGTTCGCCCAGCCCAATCCCCCCCCGCCACCCAGCTACCCGCTGCTGGGTAAAAATCAACTGGATGCCCCACCAACGTGCTGGGTAGTAGTTAACTGAAAGGCCCAGCAAGTTGCTGGGCCTTGTACACTACAGTTTTTCAGCAACTGCTGGTACGCAGTTAACTAAACTGGCAGGGTCTACTGCGGATCGGCCCTGCAGGCGGCGCGAGCTCTTTTTGGGGGCAGGCAAGAGAAAGCGATCGTGAAATTGCTCAAGGAATATGGCGCGTTGGAGATGGAGCCAGATGTGGAATCGGACAACAGTAGTGCTGCAGTCAGCAGTAGGTCGAGTTCAATGTATTGAACCAATTTGCCTTCAATATTTCGTCTGTGACTGGCCTGATATTTATCACGCTGGAATTGGCTTTCGTGTTCGCGACGTCCGAAATCTGACAGAGGTCAGCGTAGGGCTATGGGACCTGAGTTGTATCGTGCACAGTAGTGAGCCAGGGTAGCGCAGTAAGGACCCGGCGCCGTGTACCCAGAGGTAGAATTGTGCGTTGATCTTGCTCAGGAAATGGGGGCTTCGAGTCGGCTTAAGCGCCAGTGACTATGTGAGTACATTATCCTTAGAGATGATTTGCGCCACGGGAACTCGTGATTGAAGCAGTAGTGGATTGCCACTTACTTTGAGAATAGTCCTTTGTCGGTGTCAATAATACGTCGATCCAGAGGACCAGAGGAGGCAGTTATTTGGATTGCTCGGGTTGCGAACTGCTGGGTCTATTTCGTCTGGCATCGAAGCTAGGCGAAGGGAAGAGATCTGGCCAGATTCAGTCTTGGGTATCATGTCATCACGTGCGTCGTCAGCTTCGTCATTACACGGCCGCATGCACGCCGTAAATCTAACTGCCGTTTCCGGGACTTAAGTTCAACACATACCGAACATCAGGCAGACAACAAAATGGCAAACGTGAGTTCAACTCATTTCGAGTAGACTTGCGGTCAACCCATGGCCACCATACCATACATGGTAAGTGCTGCAAGTAAGGCCGACGGCCAGCTCGCCGCGCCAGGCCGCGCCCATATTTCAATTTGCAGTAGTAGCCCGTTTGAATTCACAGATAATGATAGTGAAAAAGATATATTATAGCACATGAGTAATGCGCCGCAGTATAAGGTACAAAAGTAAAGCTATATACACAAGTATAGAACTATTGAACAGTGTTACAGCAACTAATGGAAAAGCCAGGTGCCAGTAGGCGGGCCCAAGAAGGGAACAAGGACATGGATTGCGGACTCGGAGGGATAAGCCAGAACACATACTTTGAAGCCTGCCTAGCAACTAGTGGTCCTGCCACGTCATCCATCTCCGTGCGTGCGTGCTGGAATGTGGGCTTGCTGGGACGGTAGGGTTTCGGGGAAGCATTGGTGATGCTGGTGGCAGCAATGTGACTGACTGAGGAGCGGCACATGCGGTGGTGAGCTAGCTTGGCTGTGCAATACGGTTAGTTTGGCCTGGGGTGCTCAACGACATTTGGGATGACTTACAATACACAATGGGGTCCTCAATAGTGTGTACGATGTCGAGAACAAGATATTTCAGATGGGAAGGGAGTGAGAACAGTGAAGAGGGAACCGGGAGAGGACATGGTGAAAGAGCAAGAGTGCGCACCCGTTGGCTCCGCAAAACCTCAACATCACGTGCGCAAGCGGAGTTTGAAATGACTTGTTGATTTTCTGCGTCGGCGAGGTGGCTCTCGAACGCGCCGCACAAGCAAATTGCTGACCGCGCCCTGCCTCAACGACACTTCAACATAAATAAATCTGCACTCGCAGGCAATTCTAGTTGCGAGCCAGATGTTCAATATTAACACCTGAGGTTTGACAGAGCAAAACTTGATGATCATGTTACTCCATCCAGTATGTGTGAGATGCGGCTTCCAAAAAAAAAGCATTAAATAGAGTGAATTAAGTATATACAAGCTTGAAAATTCATTATTGGGTCACTACAGGAGGCTACCAAAGGTCCCTGGTTAGAGTGGTGGGATGCAGGAGAGAGAGACCGCTTACTAATCCCGAGCTCCGACGGGCGGGAGCAGAGCCATGAAATCTGTCAAATCGAACTGGTGGGCATCTCAAGGCAGTAAATATATATGTTTACCGCAATCCGAACTTGAGGTAGACTGCATAATTATCAAATGTATACCTCAGGGCAAGTAACTTGAGGCAAACGGCAGTCGGATTTAGTGTTTTACAAGAATTAGTGGGACTGGCGCCGAACGTCAGTCGAACCGGAGTTAAACTTCATTCTGATTTCGGGTCAAACCTAAGTCTCCGCGACTCAAGTTAATTCCTATTGAAGCGCTGGCCGTGTAGACATTACATCCAAACGACTGGGAGCTCGGTCCATGGACGTTCATGGACCGAGTGGCGCGGGATCATTGCCGGGACAATGCCCGGCCAGAGTTTCTGGTTACTAATACCAAGTGCAGACCCATTGCGTTTGGGCATGCATTGTCTGTCAGATCCAAGTCAGATCGACAATATACACATGCCACCGGTAATACTTATCCATATAGTGATAACTTAATAGTGTATGTAGTAGAGCGTATTTGCTGTGGGATAATTTCAGGTTTCAAAATTTACAGCAACTCGCACCACTTAATTTGCACTAAGTGGAGTTTGAAATTTATCTAGCAGTTCTGTGACGACTGCTGTGACGCACTTGAAAATCTATTTTTTTTTCATTATAAATACACTGTTTCTAGGGTGTAGAGATCATAGAAAGGCCATAGCTGTTGGATCTCCCATGGCAGGAGTGGAGTCGAGGTATGCATGAAGTCGAATGGCTAGTGAAGCCTCGCTAACTATAGGCGGAAATTTTCGAGAATTTGACATGTTGGCAGAAACCAAATTGAACTGTCACGCCCGCTATCAAATTTGACTCAGTTCGTTCGCATTTTGAAATGGCTCTCATTTCAAAATCAATTATGGTAGATAATAACCCACAGCAAATACGCTCTAAACTCATACCATATTTACGCCGATTGTAGAAACACTCCCAATTCTATATATCCTTTGTATGTGCATTACATAACTTTACATGCCGTGAAAATTTGCCACCGCGTCCGGAAACAGTAAATGGGCATAGAACGAAAAGACTTGTTTCCTGATGGTATAAGCCAGGGGCTGAAGCAGGGTTCTTGCATGCTATCATGGCGCTCGAGTGTGCGGTGAGGGCGGATCTGGGGGGGGATCTGCTGTTAGAGCGCAAGAAGATCATATGCTCAAGCTGGAAGGCGCCAGTTCAAACTAGGTGCGCTTCCCCCTTTCCCCCTCTATCTGCATCTGGCACCACCTCACGGAACATGTCTTTAGATCACCATCCGCCCGCGCTTCCAGTCCAGCGATGCCACTACAAAGAAGTGTTTCTCCGCGCAGACGAACCTGCTCCTGTTCGTGATTGGATGGAGAATGGACGACCTGGGCCACTTATGCGGCAGTTATCATCGATGCAGTTAGTACAACGACCGAAGTCGATGAGCACAACAGCGATCATAGAAGTGATCATAGAAATGATCAGTCTCGAATCCAATGCGATTGTAAAGTATGATGATATGAGATCTTGCAATCGTGTATGTAGTATGCCACGCCATGGCCGGAGATACGTAGAGTACAGTCGAGCCGGGAAGTTGCATGTAGGTACTTGAGACAGCAATATAAGGGTCCGAGTCCGAGAAAGTGTCCATATTATCGATCCGCAGAACTAAGCACAGAAGCATACAGAGATCGTAAGAAAGAGGTCCAAAGAGCGGCGTGGGTGTTCCGCAAGGCATCAAATTTGACGAGCGCGCCTCGAAGCTCATGAACATTGTGCAACAGCAAGGCTCGGTAGTAGGGACGGGTGTGGTTTCGGGATACCTGTCAAAATCATCAGCACGAGCCCTTCAGAGACCCAAACCAGAGGCACCTACCAGTCGAGGCCCCAAATCCTATGGTAGACCGCCCCCTCGCAACTCGCGAACTTCCCACATGCATAGCTCGCAGGCGCGTCCTGCTTGCACCCCATGTCGCTGTCTCCGCGCATACTGTTCGCTCCTGCTTGGGCTTATGTACGCGTGGGCAGTTGCTGATGGAGAGCGAACACCTCGGGTGTCGCGAGTTCGCACCGGAAGCGTTCCTGGGCACAAGCACGTCGATGGAGGCCCGCTGTATACGCGCCGGGCGCAAGTGGAACTCGCCGCAAGCTGATATCCTACGCCTCGCAGCTCGCAAACTTCCTCTCGAAACTCGCGCCGCTTCATGTGCGTGCAGCTCTCCCATACATTCGTAGCCCTGCGGTGTGACCCTGGTATCCACGGTCCGGCATGCCTCATACACTAGCCCTCGTCTCCATCCATTGTTGCCCCCGCATTTTCTCTGCCTATCGCTCGAGTAGCTGGTTCCACAGTGAAAACGGGACACCAGCCGTATCCCGTTGCATCCCTGGTGCCGTCTCGTGCATGAGGGGTAATAATATTTCTGGTGGTGAACCGAGCGATCGGGGGACTAGTGGCGGGCCTCGAGGCAGCGATCTTAGCGACAGCGAAGTGCATTCGTTAGAATGGAGAATGGCGACGAAGTCCATGAACTAGACCTCAAGTAACGCGCGAAAACTTTGGATGGTGAGGGTGTATGACGACGTTGCACTCTGGATTGACTGAGAGTATTCAAGACACGCTGGGCGAGTCAGGATGAGTGCAAGTACCAGATAGCTGCGTGAATAAGCTCACCCCATCGTTCCTGATCGGCCACAAGTAAACTGGCAGTGCAGAAATCGGGTGCAAGATGTCATTGTTATAAAGTCTGCGTCGGCTGGGAGACCGAATACGCCAGGGAAGAACGAGCCTCAAGAGGGCGACAAAATGTATCTGGGTAGGAGCGCGATGTTAGTGCGCGTCACTAAGTTTGAATGCATGCTGTAAGGCGAACATACATTGCAGAGAACGATGAGAGTGCTTCTGTCAGTGAGCGAATGACTCCAGCGGCAGCGCCGTCAACGTTTGACTAGGAATGCCGGGGTGTAACGACGCAAGAGATTCGGTCTTGCACCTGTACTCCATGGCCATTCTGATTGCTAGGTTTCTTGTCGAATAGTCGTGAAATACCAGGTGGGTTTCCTTCCATAACAGCCCCAGCGACTCCGATAAGGGAGAGACGGGCAGAAATGATGCCCGCCTCGCCGTATGCGGTTCAACTGTTGATATCCACTGCAGGCAGTGGTTAGGAGCCTGGATAAGGTGATGCGTGGATGTCTCGGGGCTGGCTCAAAGCAAAAGGGCGTGGAGGAGGATCGATCCGCAAATGCGGCCTGTGGGACTCCTGCTTGGATCGATGTAAGAGCGATGGATGGATGGATGAGTCCTCAAACATTAGGTCTCCCTCCTCGTTCCACCAACAGAGTGCGTAAGACAGTGCGCCTCATGCAGATGCTGTCTCCATAGATCCTGCTTCGCATTTCTTCCCTCCTGCCGGTGCCACCGTGCTGTGCATATGGTACCCCACAGGGGCACCGAGTTCCCTTGCGTCTCCAAGCCATTTCCGCTCATATCTTCGCCGTCGTGGCGGTCTTGAGTTCATGGCACGCTGTGTGTTTCGAGAGATGAAAAGTGGCGATGGTGGGAATGAAGGCCGCGGTCCTGGGAGTGAAGACTTCTTGATCTCAGGCGGTCGCGATTAGAGAATGAACGCAGGCGGTTCGCAAACAGAATGTAATGAATCAATCTTGATGAAACTATAGGAAAACAGCATCAGCATTATCGATGAAGAAGCACGAAGGGGACAATCACCTGCTGAACCAGCGACCTCAACCATACATCCTCCTGCATCCTATCACAAAGCCCTGACTCAAGCGCCTCTCTCCTCTCAACTTCGAGTTCCTTCTCCCCAAAAACCATTCTCGAAAGCAAAGGCTGTAGGCCGCGACCGACGCAGGACGGAAGTTGCAATGACCCTGGCAAGAATAGGGAAAGCATTACGGGCCAGTCTGCGATCTCCGACTCTTAGACTGATAGTCCATTCTTCGGAAGCCTGCTCGCAAGTTCACTATGAGGATCCTGCCACGACACTGCACCAAACACGCTCCGTTTTTCAACCGCCTCAACTTCTGCTTTTCTTTGGCATTGGTCGATGTTGATGATGCGCGAGCAAGCGTGATAGGTTTGAGCAGGTGCCGCTGCCCTGCAACTGTGATCTCCAACGTTCCAGTGCGGGGAGGAAGTGACTTCAAGCGGGACCGTTTGCTGCATACTTCAGTGTCGGGAGGGCGGTCTCGAGGTGTAGAGACGATAGCGTGGGGGAAGCAGGGAGGCGGAAGAAAGGAGCTAAGATATTAACACTCCGTAGGTGGAAGGTTGTCAGAACGCAGGACAGCATAGGACGAGTAGGTGCAGGGAGATGGAGGCTATGTGGAGGTAGGCTGTTGGGGAACGCCGGAGTATCTTGATCTTCTGCATCCCAATCTCTTCATCGCATTTATAATCGGGCTCGAGTACTTGCAATTGGCTCGAGACGACGAAATAGCCTGCACAGAGTGATCTGATATGATCTGATATGCCCATTGTCTTGGTAGAAGTCGGCCTCAGGATGACGAGGCAGAAAAATCGCGTGTCAGCGACATCCGTGCCCACGTGGCTGCCGGGTGTGCCGACTCCAGTTGCCATCCGTTTGCCATCCTTTTAAAATACTTCATCGACCCCAGTCTATTGACGCTGTACGCTACGCGCATCATACCGCCGTCGACTGAAACATCTCTATAACTACTTGTCAGCGAAATTTATTCAATACCCAGCCTTAAGGACTGCATCTTACAGCTTCCCCTTTAGCTGCTAATTCACATCCAGTGCCCGATGCTGAACTACGAGGGGCTGGACTTGCTTGCTCTCCGCCCGCCCCAGTCCTCCTGAGTCTCGATCCTGCGGAAATTTTTTGCCTCAAGTTCTCTTGTTTCGCTCGCTAGAATTCTTCAGGATCCCTGGCGATAAGCTCTGAGCATAACCTGTCCTTTGTTCGCTCAAACGAGCAACTTCTGAACGACAACATGGGTTCCTAGACTCAAAGCGTCCATAGCCATCGCAGACACCATGCTGCTCAGGGGCTGGGCCCTGGCAGACTGACAGCTATCCGCTCGAAATTACCCCTAATATCGGCCTCGCGGCATCCAGCAGACGAAGATGCTGTGTGGGCGCATTCCTCGCCTCTTTCTCTCAACCATTCATCGATTAGACTACAATCCACTGACTGCGCCACATGTCTACTCTATCGAAAAGAGCTCGAACAAACAGTACCGAGTCAGACGCAATAGGCCAACCGAGAAAGATCCCCAGATTAGAGGATGCTGATGTGAGCGGCGATCGCGTTGCAGATATACCTGAAGCGACTGAAAGTAGAGCCATGGTACGCGGATCAAAGGAAGTTTTCGCTTCTATTTCTGACATATCCCAGGGCCACACGCTCAATGTCATTGGGACATCGGGCAGCGCGTCGGTGACTATGTTTGCCGGTGACTATGTCGTTTACCCAACAGCAGGTGAGCATCGTATCACAATCCGTTGCTATGTCATTGGCCAACCTCTCTCAAACTCTTAGTTCAGTACCACAATAAGAGTAAGCGTTTAGAATATCAGCGCATCGTTTCGCGTTAAAGGGTTGATAATGACGCCCCCCTCATCAGAAAGGGAAATCCACACATGGTTGAAAGCGCCCGACACCTCACTGAGCTACAATGCAGCGAGGAAGAAATATCAAGCTGGCACGGGGTCTTGGTTTCTCGACGGCTCGCAGTTTTCCCAGTGGAAAGAACGGCCCGGGTCGGTTCTCTGGCTCTATGGCGGTCGTACGTGTCTCGCCTGATGCTCTCGCAACCTCCTGATTTGCAACTTCTCTGCAGCTGGCTGTGGAAAGACTATCTTGTGGTAGGTCATATCTTCCTTGGCAGATAGAATATTGATCAAAGTCTCTGCAGTTCATCTGCTATCGAGAACGTCATCAACTCCTGCAAATCACGTCCCTCTGCCCGAGGTTACGCTTACATCTTCTTTGATGGCACAATGGCCCAATCCGACACCATAGACTACAGCAAGTTCACTCGTTCCATTATAAAGCAGCTATCCAGCCGGTGCGGTACCATGATCCCAGATGCGCTGATAGAGATGTACCACGCCTGCGACGACGGGGATTGCCAGCCTTCGGAAAGTCAACTCGAGCGCACTCTTTTACGCGTGTTAGAGACGTTTGAAAGCACATACATACTCATTGATTCGCTGGACGAATGCGTCGAGAAGGCCGATCTGCTGAGGTGGATCCAAAACGTGACTTCGGTATCCTCTGGAAGGCTCCACCTCATGCTGACCAGTCGCCCCGAGCCGGATATCGAGCACGGACTCGGTTCTTTGTCCAGTGTTGACAAGATTCAAATTGGAGATGAGACCATGACAGGCGACATAAGTGCCTACCTGGATGCACGGCTCCAAAGTGCCGAGATGGTAAAGTGGAAAGAGCCTGAAAAGCGGGAGATCAAACGGACTCTTGTGGATGGCTCGGGCGGAATGTGAGTGATTAGCAGTCATCAAATCATGAAATACGCCCCTGTGCTGACTTCTTCGTAGGTTTCGATGGGTGGTGTTGCAAATGGATGACGTGAAGAAGTGCTTCAACAAGGCCGAGTTATTCCTTCGGTTGAAGACCTTACCACGAGGACTCGATGAAACATATGCTAAATTATTCGAGCGGAGCGAGCACAAAGAGGCTTTGATAATACTGCTGCAATGGCTGGTGTTCTCTGAACGTCCAATGACTGTGGAAATACTCGCCGAGGTTCTAGCAGTAGATTTTAACAGAAGCGGTGGTCCGGCTTACAACCCCAATAAGAGATACGAGAGACCTGCAGATATCCTGCGCATCTGCTATGGGCTGATTACCGAGTTTCAAGGTGCGCATTATGTGTTGCACTTGACTTAGGAACAGCGCTGACAAAGACTAGGAACGGTAAAGCTGGCGCACTTTTCCGTCAAGGAATATTTCATCAAGCACATCACCAATGAGCAACTTTCACACTCGGTGATCGCTCAAACCTGCCTTGCGCAGCTTCTGTATTTTGACGGGCCAGAAATTCTTGATTGGGAACATCCACGCTCTCTTAGTCTTAACTATATCGACACCTTATTCCCACTGGCAGGTTATGCGGCGCTGAACTGGGTGTCACATCTTCACTCTTCTGGCGCAGCGCCTGTCCAATGTCCCCTTCTTCGTCAGCTGCTACAACAACTTTTCACATCTCCGACGACTTGGAATCACGCGTTACTCAGCTGGGTACAAATACAGAACTTGATTATCAAGGATAATTATTATGATCTGAGTAGCAAGTCGAACGTGTTGGGCCGCTCCCTTCAATCATTCAAAAATACACAAAATCTGCCTCTAGATGCTTCGCCTCTCTACTATGCTTGCTTTGTTGGCTCAGTTCAAGCAGTGCAGCATTTAATAAACAACAACGCGGATGTTGATATAAGAGGCCGCGAAGCCTCGACAAGACCACTGCTCATAGCTTCCGAGGAGGGACATCTCGAGATTGCTCGACTACTGCTGGACAAGGGAGCCAATGTTGACATCGTGGGAGGGAAATACTCCACGGCGCTGCAGGCAGCATGCGCGCGAGGTCATCTCGAGCTCGCCACGCTGCTGCTGGACAAGGGAGCCAATGTCGACGTCGTGGGAGGGAAATACGGCACAGCGCTGCAGGCAGCATGCGCGCGAGGTCAGCTCGAGCTCGCCACACTGCTGCTGGACAAGGGAGCCGATGTTGATGCCGAGGGAGGGCACTACGGCACGGCGCTGCAGGCAGCATGCGCGAGAGGTTATCTCGAGCTTGCCACGCTGCTGCTGGACAAGGGAGCTGATGTCGAAGTCGTGGGAGGGTTCTACGGCACGGCGCTGCAGGCAGCATGCGCGGGAGGTCATCTCGAGCTCGCCACGCTGCTGCTGGACAAGGGAGCCAATGTCGACGTTGTGGAAGGGAAATACGGCACGGCGCTGCAAGCAGCATGCGCGGGAGGTCATCTCGAGCTCGCCACGCTGCTACTGGACAAAGGAGCCAATGTCGACGTTGTGGGAGGGGTAGACGGCACGGCGCTGCAGGCAGCATGCGCGGGAGGTCATCTCGAGCTCGCCACGCTGCTGCTGGACAAGGGAATCAATGTTGATGCCGAGGGAGCGTTCCACGGCACGGCGCTGCAAGCAGCATGCGGGGGAGGTCATCTCGAGCTGGCCACGCTGCTGCTGGACAAAGGAGCCAATGTCGACGTTGTGGGAGGGGAACACAGCACGGCGCTGCTGGCAGCATGCGTGGGAGGTCATCTCGAGGTCACCACGCTGCTGCTGGACAAGGGAGCCGACATCGACGTCGAGGGATGGTACTACGGCACGGCGCTGCATGCAGCATGCGCGGAAGGTCATCTCCAGCTCGCCACGCTGCTGCTGGACAAGGGAGCCGACGTCGATGTTGTGGGAGGGCATTACGGCACGGCGCTGCATGCAGCATGCGCGGAAGGTCATCTCGAGCTCGCCACGCTGCTGCTGGACAAGGGAGCCGACGTCGATGTTGTGGGAGGGCATTACGGCACGGCGCTGCAGGCAGCATGCGCAAGCGGACATCTCGAGCTCGCCACGCTGCTGCTGGACAAGGGAGCCAATGTTGCGGTCGAGGGAGGGTTCTACGGCACGGCGCTGCAGGCAGCATGCGCAGGAGGTCATCTCGAGATCGCCTTGCTACTGCTGGACAAGGGGGCCAATGTCGACGTTGTGGAAGGGGAATACAGCACGGCGCTGCAAGCAGCATGCATGAGAGGTCATCTCGAGCTCGCCACGCTGCTGCTGGACAAGGGGGCCAGTGTCGATGTCGAGGGGGGGCATTACGGCACGGCGCTGCAGGCAGCATGCGCGGACGGTCATCTCGAGCTCGCCACGCTGCTGCTGGACAAGGGAGCCAATGTTGATGTCAAGGGAGGGCGATACGGCACGGCGCTGCAGGCAGCATGCGCGGAAGGTCATCTCGAGCTCGCCACACTGCTGCTGGACAAGGGAGCCAATGTCGACGTCGTGGGAGGGTACTACCGCACGGCGCTGCAGGCAGCATGCGCGGGAAGTCATCTCGAGCTCGCCACGCTGCTGCTGGACAAAGGAGCCAATGTCGACATCGTGGGAGGGTCCTACGGCACGGCGCTGCAGGCAGCATGTGCGCGAGGTCACCGCGAGCTCACCACGCTGCTGCTGGACCGGGGAGCCAATGTCGACGTCGTGGGAGGGCGATACGGCACGGCGCTGCAGACAGCATGCACGTGGGGTCGCCGCGAAATCGCCGAGCTGCTGCGGGAGCGAGGGGCCGTCGAGCATCCATAGGACTCCGAATGGTACTCGTCTGAATGAGACTTTAGTATTGTAGCGCTAGATTTTTGGGACATATTGGGCTCGCCGACTGGCAAGGGTTGCTGGGTGGCGGCACCTGGAAAGGGATCATCATTTGCAGAGCAATTAATTATGATAAACCTCACATATCCAATCCCATCTGGGCTAGTCAGCGGATTAGATGTTTCAAGCTGAGGTAGAATACTGAACAATTTGAATCGCAGCGGCGAAGCGAACACGCTGCTATGTATAGCCCGCGTAGGGTGCGCGTTTTCGCCGGGACGGAAGCGCTAGCGCTGGAAGCATGCTGATGCTTTCGGTCTTCATAATGAATAATTTACGAGCTAGTGGTGTGAGCAGCGAATACGAATGATTGTTCTCATTGCGAGTGGCAGATGCAAGTGCAGGGTGATCATGAGTTGTATAGAAAAGCTTTGCATCCAGCGACATATATCCACCGGTCGCGCTCCCTTGAACTGACGCTCGGTTTCCAAGCCCTCGACACACTCTACGCGGACGAGCAGGCTGCGACACAAGTGCTAGAACAAGACAGGTGCATGCATGGACAGCGTCACAGCGACAGAAAAGGCGAAGTAGAGTCTCAGAGCAAGAGAGACATCATGTAAGAAATGCCAGTGATACAGTCCAGATTTTACCATGTTTGTCGAGAGTCAGGCGTAAAACGTCTATGATCATGATGTGCCAGAGTCGGATGAGCAAGTGTGTCGTCCCAAGTGTCGTCGACCGCCGTTCGACGTCCGTCGTCGACGCGTGCATCGGCTCTCGATCCGAAATCGGCCGAATGACACAGGCACCGTATGGGCCGTCCGACGGCAACGAAACCTGCCGCACTTTTGCACCTCGAAAGTATGTCATCGATATCGATGTCGGGTGACCCACCCTGACCACCGCGCGCCCCCAAATCTCCCCGCGCTGCTCTCCTCTCCTCACGAACCGCCATGTCCCTGCACGAACAGCCGCACGGCCACGACCACCCCGCCGCGCGCGCCCCGAGCCCGGCGACGCTGAACGACGGCGACGAGCAGATCGAGGACGAGCTCGCGGACGGGCGCAAGAGCCCCGCGGGCGCGGCGAGCAAGGGCGGCGAGGTTGTCTCCACCGAGAGCGACGGCGACACGCTCGTTGTCGACTGGGAGGGGCCCGACGACCCCGAGAATCCGAAAAAGTGCGTGGCGCCTCTTCCAGTGCCTTACGTCCGCGCTAACAGCGCGCAGCTGGAGCAAGCACCGCAAGTGGGTCGCGGTGTTCATCGTGTCCTCCTTCACCTTCATCTCGCCCGTGTCCTCGTCCATGATCGCGCCCGCGTCCACGCAGCTCGCCGCCGAGTTCGGCATCACGAGCACCGTCACCATCGCGCTTGTCACCTCCATCTTCGTCCTCGCCTACGGTGCGCCCCCTCCCCCTTCTCTCCCTTCCCCGCTAATGCCCCGCAGCCATCGGCCCGCTCTTCCTCGGACCGCTCTCGGAGCTGTACGGCCGCTCGCGCGTGATCCAGCTCGCGAACCTGTGGTACCTCGCGTGGAACCTCGGCTGCGGCTTTGCGCAAAACACGCCGCAGATCATCGCCTTCCGCTTCCTCGCCGGCCTCGGCGGCAGCGCGCCGCTCGCCATCGGCGGCGCTGTCCTCGGCGACTGCTTCGCGCCCGAGCAGCGCGGCCAGGCGATTGCCATCTACAGCCTCGCGCCGCTGCTGGGGCCCGTGGTCGGGCCGATATGCGGCGCGTGGATCGCGGAAAGGAGCACGTGGCGCTGGGTGTTCTGGAGCTCGTCGATTGTCGACGGTGCGATCCAGGCGGTTGGGTTCTTCATGCTCGATGAGAGCTTTGCGCCACTGCTCCTCGAGCGGAAGGCGAACAAGATCCGCAAGCTCGCTGCGTCCGACTCTGACGAGAAAGGTCGGCTGTATCCCCATTCGTGCGTGCTATCAATGCTGATTGCTGACCGACGCGCAGGCTACGCGCGCTACACGCACATCCGCACGCGCTTCCAGAGCGACGACCGCCACTGGAAGCGCCTCTTCGCGCGCGCGATCCTGCGCCCCTTTGCCCTCTTCGCGCGCGAGCCCATCGTGCAGCTCCTCGGCGTGTACATGGCGTTCATTTACGGGCTCCTCTACAGTGCGTCCCCTCTTCCCCTGCTCCTTGCTCCCTGCTCCTCGCCTTCCCTGCATCCAGTCTCCCTCCTCATTGCTGACTATATACGCAGTCTTCCTCACGAGCATGCCCACGATCTTTGGCGACGTCTACGGCCAGGCGCCGGGCATCGCGGGGCTGCACTACCTCGCGCTCGGCATCGGCCTCAGCGGCGCGAGCCAGATCAACGCGCGCCTCCTGGACAGGGTGTACAAGTACTTCAAGGAAAAGAACGGTGGCGCGGGCAAGCCGGAGTATCGTTTGCGTGAGTCCCCCCTCCCCCTCCCCTCTCCATCTCTTCCCTAATCCAAATCCAAACCTAACCCCGCATTCGCGCAGCCTCGATGCTGCCCGGAACGATCTGCCTCCCCGCAGGCCTCCTCCTCGCCGGCTGGTCCGTGCAGTACCGCGTCTTCTGGCTCGTCCCCGACCTCGGCATCGCGCTCATCGGCGCGGGCACCATCCTCTCCTTCCAGTCCATCCAGTCCTACGTCATCGACGCGTTCACTTTGCACGCCGCGAGCGCGCTCGCGGCCGTGTCGTGCCTGCGCTCGTTCGCGGGGTTCGGGTTCCCGCTGTTCGCGCCGCGGCTGTGGAGTGGCTTGGGGTACGGCGTGGGCGGGAGCGTGCTGGCGGGCGTGGCGGTGGTGATTGGGTGTCCGGCGCCGTGGCTGTTCTGGCGGTATGGGGAGCGGATCAGGGAGGGGAGCCGGTATGCGGGGCGCAAGTAAAAATATCATGGATAGATGGGGTGGGGCTCATGATGGGGCCTCTTATAGACATAGGCGCGGTGTTATAATACGAATCTGTGCGCTTAGGGGCAGCGAATCACGGCCTGACGCGGCGTGGCGATGCAGTGTCTCGACTCTCCAGCGTCTCCGGTGCATTTACCTTAGGTAAGAGACACCCGCTCCGAATCCAATTTCAGGGCCTCGAGGCATACAGCAGTTCCTTGTCTCCTTCTCCCCGCCATTCACTGATCGAACCGCGATCGACTGATTATGTCCATGATTGTACGAACTGATAGTTCTCGATCAGATAGTTCCGAGTCAGATGGGAGCGAGGATTCATGGCACACTGCCAGATCGGAGGAAGTTGGCACGAGCAGCGGACCAGCGCTCACGCAGGTGCGCTCAACAAAGCATGTTTTATCTTTGAGTCTAACACACCTTAGGGGTCTACGTTCAATGTCAGCAGAGTAAAGGGCTCGGTGACAAATATAGCCGGGTCTGCATATAATGTCAAGGGCAACCTCACCGTGGTTAAGGACGGGGACGGAACAAGAGTCTTCCGAGACGTTCAAGGCAGGTTGAAGGGGATTCAAGACGACAAGAAAAGTTCGTTTTTTCTACAGTTTAAAGGGATAACCGGCTTGTTATTTATAACCCATTCAGAGCAGAAGATACACAAGTGGATGGCCGCACCCAATACCTCAATGAACTACAAAGCTGCACGCGACAAGCATCAGGAAGGCACAGGATCTTGGCTCATCGACGATCCTGATTTCAAAAGATGGAAAGATGACCCGAATTTCGTTCTCTGGCTCCACGGAGGTCGTGAGTTGTCCATTTCAACAGTATTGCAGCATGCCCCTGACGACACCCCCTCAGCTGGATGCGGAAAGACTATATTGTGGTGGGTTTTCATCACTCTATATCTGAACATGCTTCATCGGCTACCCTAGCTCGTCCGCTATCGACAACGTGAAGAATTCCTGCAGAGGAAGACCTTCAATAGGCTATGCGTACTTCTTCTTTGACGGTACGAGTGCGCTATCCAATCTCGCTACTCACGAAAGCCTTGTTAGGTCGTGCATCGTTCAATTATCTGACCGATTCGATGGAATACCTCCTGCACTGATGCAATTGTATGAAGACGAGGACTATGGTCGCAGCCAACCAGTGCTTACCTCCCTGGAGGACACTCTCCTGCGAATACTCCAATCATTTAGCTCTACATACATCATCATTGATGCGCTTGACGAATGCGTCGAGCGGCCCAAAGTGCTGAAATGGATACAGTCCGTTGCTTCCCGGACGTCGTTCTTACACCTGATGGTCACCAGTCGCCCAGAGCCCGATATCAAGAACCGTCTCCGCTCTCTCTCCGATCTGCTTAAGATCGATGCCGCAAATCGTCGAGCGTCGGATGATATCCGTCGCTATATCGATGTGTGCCTCTCTGAGGTCGACGATTGGACTGAGTCCCAGAAGGAATTGGTGCAAATCGCTCTTGTCAATGGTGCTGATGGAGTGTGAGATCAATTTCCATGTTCATTCTCGCGCCAACAAAACTGATGATTTCTTTGATCAGATTTCGATGGGTGGCTCTGATGATTCACCAACTACTATCGGACCAATGCTTGAATACATCGGAACTGAAGAAACGCCTCAAGTCGTTACCAAAAGGTCTAGACGAAGCCTACACGAAAATAATTCAACAGAGCACTCGCCGGGCCGACGTCATCAGGCTCTTACAGTGGATAATATTCGGTAACCGAGATTTCACTGCTCAGCAACTCGCCGAGGTGGCTGCAATCAACTTTGATGCTAGCGACGATAGCTTGCCCTTCTATGACCCTAATCGACGATATGGAAGTCCTAACAGCGTCCTGAGAGCCTGTTCCGGTCTTGTTGTTGAGGTGCAAGGTGTGAATGCATGTTGTTAAATCATCCAGTTTGGACTGATCCAAAAATGAGCAGGTTACAGTCACCGCTCTCGTCGCAATGAAGGTATGATTTGAAGTTCCTGTGCCGCGTGGAGTTTACTGACAGATAGTAGCTCACATCAAGATCGCTCACTTCTCGGTAAAAGAATTTCTCCTCTCGAAAGTCATTCAGCTCGGACCCACCAGATCCATCCGCTGCAACGAGAGCATTTCTCATCAGGCCATCGCCAAAACTTGCCTCGCATACCTTCTTCAGTTCGGCGAGCTCGACAGCATCACCGATGGAAAGGTTGAGTCGCTCCCGTTAGCCTTCTATGCGGCGGAGCATTGTGTCGTTCATGTCGAATCTATTTACGGCGAAGACTTGGATGCTACCCTGGAGCAAATGATTCAGCAGCTAGCTTCGCCGGCCGTAAGCTGTGTTCTCATCAATTGGTATCGACTATACGATCAAAGATGTGTCGGAGGGCCGACCTTAAAGAGACAAATAGAACTCTGGGATGTCACACCGGCTCTGTATGACACAATCATAATTCCTCTGGCAAGACTAGGAGATCACTTATTCAAGAATGGAAAATGTGGTATGGCACTTGATGTAACACCAGATCTGGGCAGCCTTGCCATTGCGGAACTGCTGCTGGAGAAAGGCGTAGATGTGAACGCCACGGGAGGAGAGTACGGCACTGCGCTCCAGGCGGCATCGAGTCGGGGCCACCTCGGAATTGCGCGGCTGCTGCTGGAGAAAGGGGCAGATGTCGATGCCGTGGGAGGAAAGTACGGCACCGCGCTCCAGGCGGCATCGCGTCGGGGCCACCTTGAGATTGCGCGGCTGCTGCTGGAGAAAGGGGCGGATGTCGATACCGTGGGAGGAAAGTACGGCACCGCACTCCAGGCGGCATCGCATTGGGGGCGCCTGGAGATTGCGCGGCTGCTACTGGAGAAAGGGGCTGATGTCAATGCCGCGGGAGAACAGTACGGCACCGCGCTCCAGGCGGCATCGTGTCGGGGTTACCTCGAGATTACCTGGTTGCTGCTGGAGAACGGGACGGATGTCAATGCCACGGGAGGGCAGTGCGGCACCGCGCTCCAGGCGGCATCGCGTCGGGGCCACCTCGAGATTGCGCGGCTGCTGCTGGAGAAAGGGGCGGATGCCAATGCCTCGGGAGGAGAGTACGGCACCGCACTCCAGGCGGCATCGCATTGGGGGCGCCTGGAGATTGCACGGCTGCTGCTGAAGAAAGGAGCAGATGTGAATGCCACGGATGGACGGTACGGCAGCGCGATTCGGGCGGCATTGTGGGGGGGGCACTTCGGCATTTACCAACTGCTGCTGGAGAGCGGGGCGCGAATGTGAACCTCACAGGAGGGGAGTACGGCACCGCACTGCAAACAGCAGCGTATGGTGAACAATTCGAGATAGTCCAGCTCTTGCTGGAGAAAGGCGTGGAGGTTAACACCAGGGGAGGCAAGTACGGATCGGCCCTACAGGCGGCGCGGGCTCCTTATAGAGGCAGGCAAGAGCAGGCGATCGTGCAATTGCTCAAGGAACATGGGGTGTTGGAGATGGACCTAGATGTTGAATCGGACAACACTAGTGCCGCAGTCAGCAGTAGGTCGAGTTTAATGGATTGAACCAATTTGTCGTCCATATTTTGTCCGTGACTGGCCTGATATTTATCATGTTGGAATTGGCTTTCATGTTCGCGACGTCCGAAAGCTGACAGCGCTGACAGAGGCCAGCGTAGGGCTATGGGCCCCGAGTTGTATCGTGCACAATAGCGAGTCCGGGTAGCGCAGTGAGGATCCGTCACCATGTACTCAAACGTGGAATCGGACGTTGATCATCTTGCTCAGCCCTGACTTTGAGCATAGTCCTTCGTTGGTGCCAATAGTGCGTCGATCCAGAGCACCAGCTGCCTAGAGCAGGCAGGTATTTGGATTACTCGGGCTATGAACCGCTGGATCCATTCCGTCTGGCGTCGAGGCTGGGCGAAGAGAAGAAATGCCGGATCCAATCTCGGGTATTACCAACAAGGCCTGCCATCGCGTGCGTCGCTGGCTTCGTCATTGGGCATGGGATCGGCTTCTTCCTCGCATTTAGCCATCCCTTTCCCTCTGCGGGGTCCTTGCCGCCGAGAACGCCGAGAATAGAAGCGGCTGCACCTGAAACAAGCACCATAACTGATCGGCCGGGTTCATCGAAGCAATGCTTTGCATCTCCCCGCTTTCGTTCCCCTCTATCGATATTATTGATATTATCGCGCCTGCATCAACCAAGCCCACCTGCTCCACCGAGTTCTGGCTCCCATCGCCCTCCTCTTGAAACTCTGCGAGCCCGTGGAGTGCAGGGGCAAGCCGAGGATTTCTGTGTCCAATTGTGACGAAAAGCCACGCGTCCCCCGCTCTCCCCTCCTCCCCGTCACTGGGCTTGCCCTTGTCGTCACCTCGCAAGCTATGCATGATAGAACCGCATCCACGCGCTTTCTACGCAGCAATCACCGCTGGAAATGTGTCTTCGATCGTGCGGTCCTGCATCCTTGCGTGCCCGAGATGGAGTAGACAGTCTGAACTGACAAAGCATATGCGTGCCATGTTTCAGGATGGAAGCCGGGACACGGTCCAAGTGATCTGGAGTTGCGGCAGCGAATAGCAACGAGAAATAATAATCAGCCATCGTTGGGTCCCGATATGGTGAAATGGCAAGTGCTCACAGAACTGAATCGCCTCGAAGTAATAGTTTGATTATGCGCCAATGGTACGTGTCGTTATTCGCAGACAGAGGCAGGATAACCAAGACACAGACAATATGTAGGTCACAATTACGTTGAATAAGAGAGCAAGCAGGGGCCGTTCGTAAATACGTAGTTGAAACTGAGTGAAGCTGTGGAGTACGAGTCCGAGAAAGTCTTCACGCCGATAATCCGTAGCTCTAAGGAAATATGCGGCGAAATAGTAAGGAATAGAGAGTCAGAAGAGCGATGTGAGTGGTTCGTGTAGCATATGGGACGTGCCGCGCTGGTGAAACTTGTTCTGCGAGTAGTTGCGCTTGACGAGCACGCCTTGATCCCCGAAAACATCGCGCCACTTGAAGACTCGGCGATGGGATCAACCGCCAGGGTAATTGAGACGCTGTGATGCCTGTCGCACGTCATTAGCACGCGGCTTCGGGAGTCCAGAGCAGAACCACTCACCAAATTGAGGCTCGCGAGCCCATCGACAGATCGTTCTCCGCATCACAGTTCCTGGACTTCTTGCTCAGGCAGCTCGTGGGCGAGCTCCGCCCGAGACCTATCGCTCCGCACGTGCGCATGCAGGTCTCAGCACACTCGCTCCATGCACACCTATATGCCGAACTGCGCGTCGCTGATGGCTCTACCACTCGGAGACCGCAATCTCGGAGAGACCGTGTTCCGGCACACCAACACTTCGACTGGATTCCCGTTGGAGCAGGAGCCGTGCAGGTCAAACTCGCCGTTTTGCCTCACGTCCTCACGATGCCCCTGGAACAGCCGCAGCGCCGAGGAACTCCACGTATACTCTTACGCAAATGGGATGACCACCCTTGAGCGCCTGGTGGGGAAGATGCGCATGCCGCGCCCGAGTGTAGTGCACGGCGAACTCGTCGGGCTACGCCCCCCTACCGCCCAATTCCCTCTACCAACAAGCAGCATCCCGCGCGTGCTCAATACTCCCGGCTCCACCAGCGACAGGGCGCTGAGCATCAATATGTGCGGGCATTGGGCGACACTGGCGCGCTACCGCGATTGCCAGGTATGGGCGAAAGCTCGAAGGCAAATCCGACGAGTCTGGCGACGCCACGAGGAGAGCGGCATGGACATCCAGGGCGACATGAGCGCGCTTGAGTCGATAATCTGTGCCTTCCTGATTGGTATCCATGGCGAGCGCGCCTTGAAGCTGGTGAACGTCGTACTGCACAAGGGATCGGTGATGGGGTGCTCCTGAGCGAGGTGTTGCGGTTCCTGCCTACATCATAAGCTCGCGCCCCCTCAAAGACACAGACTGCGGGTACTTACCAGTCGAAGGCCCGCATCCCATGGCAGATTCGTCCCTCTCGCGACTCGCGAACTCTGACTCGCGTAGCCCACAGGCACGCCCTACTCGCTTTCCTTGCGCATGCTTTCCGCTCACGCTGAGTCGTGAGTCGCGCTGAAAGCATTCCTGAGCACGGGCTTGTCGATGGTTTCCCGTTCGCTGTCAACCTCTGGCTCAGACCCGCGCTATTTGCGCCTGTCCCAATGCCCATCGTCGCGCGAGATCATCGCTGTTGAACCTCCAGTCATTCGGGGCACAGAGAACATCCACTGGAGTATGTTGTTGGGGTCATGCACGTCCTGAATTCGAACTTGGTCTATCGTGCCTGCTTTGGTATGGTCCCGCACCTGGTTCGGGTTTGTTGTCGTCGGTCGAGAGTGTCTGCGCTGGAGAGAGAGCAGATTGGTCAGATGGATGTGGACAATGTGTGATAAAGTGAGACGTACATGTCATCGTACATGTCACCGTTAGAGCTCGGCTTCTAGTCCTGGCCGGTATCATTGCAGTTGGTGACCTCGCCAGACATGTTATGGTGACTGTTCTATATTGGCACTTGACCATGTTCACGCGAGCTGCAGAAGAAGCTGCCTGGATTTTGATCCCCTTCATTTCGCAACGCTGGAATTTGCACGAGGTTCCTTGTGTGCGTGGGATAGAGTCCGTCGAGTTTCCCGTTTGAGAGTGAGATGATGCGCACGTCGTGCCCGGACCTGGTGGGCCACGAGAACCCGCGACGTATGATGCCCCTTCCCCGTCCCAACGCAAATGTTGTTCGCGTATAGTCAGGGACAAACTGCGCTGCTGGAGGCCCGTAACCGTCCTTTCTGCTCTGGCTCGCGGCGCTCGTCGTGGGCGAGCCCGCGTCCCGAATCTCATTCGCGTTCTCGCTACTGTTACAGTCCTAGATGCGAATTTTATTGTTGCTGGTGAGGATGCGTCGTTCAGCGTGGTCGATAATCTTGGTCTTTGAACGACGAATGTCGTTGCCGCCGTACTGTCGTCCAGCCGTGGTTGGTATTCCATGGCACCCCCAGACTTGCTTCTTCTTGCCGTTGGGTCGATAACGCGGCTCTGAAGAGGGAGCAGTTACTTCAGATCACTGGGGGAGAGATCGCGGAAGGAGAAGGACATACACGTATATGCGATAATGCTCTGAGACCTAGCGTGCACTGCCAGCGACCGCGACAGGCGAGGCTTTCGCCCTATCAGCCGACGAGTACTTGACGTCATGTGTGTTCACTGCAGAGAAAGCGAAGTCAATATGGGTTCGGTATATCATGGAGAGTAGGAGCATGGTGGCGTGAAGCAGACTAGGTAGGTGATCGAAAAAATACGCGCATGCTACATACCTCCATTGAAGGACTTGGTGCTGGGTGGCCGTTAAACGGCGGGTACGAGTCCACTACGGGGGTCCAGGCCCAAACTTTGGATCTCGCCATCAATCCCAATAGCGGTCAATCCTCCCACGCGTATTCACCACTACTTGCACCGCTTCGCGTACACAGCCACGACCGCCGTATTGTTATCTCTTTCCCACCAGCGCGTATCATCCTTTTCGCCAATCACGCCGTCGCGCACGCAAGTACCGTTATCCTTCGCGCCGTCGTGAAACCATACGTTACCCGCTGGGTCTACTATCGTCGCAGTGTAATGTTTCCCGTCCGAATACACGATACCTCTGAGCTCCAACATCCTAGCTCTAGACTTTCCACGGACTCTTAACACCTTGTCAATGCGAATGTCACCTCCCTCAATGTTAAAAAACATTAGATCGGGGGCCTCCCTAAATCGCTTCTCCTCATACTGTCGCACGCCGCAGTCGTCACAAGAGGATTGCGACTGATGGAGCACGTGATAGTCTAGGTGCGCTTGTGTACCAGCCAGGTCGCTGGCGGGGCAATCCACGCAAATACACATAGCACTATCGCGACTATCCTCCTTACTGCACTGGCGACAATACCGCACCTCTAGTTGAACCCCCTTGTTGGATACTCCGAGTATATCGGTGAGCGCGTGAATCCTGCCTCCTACTTCCCCGTAGGGGAAAGCCTCGGGATCTGATGCATTGATTTTCATTCGCAGACGATCACGAGCGGTTTCTGGTTCGATTTCGTCGTTATTTACTCTCCTGAAGTTGTCAGACAACATCCTCATCTCCGGACTTAGTTTTCTGTAGGCCGTTGTCCATAATTTAGGATTATCCCACCATATGTTGACAAGTATCGTCAGCAGTGAATCGTAGCAACAGCTCCAGTTGACGCTATCCCACTGCAGCCCTATAGGAGCGATGACTACGTTCGCATTGTCAACACTGTCAGTTCGTTTTTTCTTCCGCACTCCTACCGAAGTGTCCGATTCATCCCGTTTTCTTTTCCCAGATACGACGCGAGACCGATCGTCTGCCAAGCTGCCGAGAGCGGGAACGTACACCGCCGCCACTTGATCTTTTCGGCTCAAGGTGGCCTTAGCGACGTGTTTGCTTTTGGCGGAGAACTGCCACTCAGAAGCCAGCGTGCTTGAGGTCATTCGAAAAGGATTCACGGGTGACCAAGAAATCGCTTTATGTACTGATGGTGGCATATAATTTTCTCCTTTCATCTCTCTAAATCGCTTGATCAGGACATTTCTAGTGCTTCCTCCGAAGTTTTTGGCCAGCTTCCCTTCAAACATCTGTGTTGTAATCTCGTCCAACAACTCCAGTTCTCTAAATTCCTGGCGGAGATAGCCACTCGCGCCGCCTTGTATGTGACCTTTGTCAAATCCTTGTACAATGATAGTACCTTCGGAAGTCGCTGACCGTGACAGTGCAGTATAGTACGATAAGTGTGACCGGCAGTTCTGCAAGTCCACAGGATTGTCAGGCCTTGTGCGACCCTGCGAGGAATAATCCGTCATAGCGAAATTGATCAGTATAGGAACCTGCGACCTGCTCAGCGCCAATTTCTCGCCATTCCCCAAGGTGCATACCAGGTCGTCTTGCCTCCTTGAGAGCGGAACAACATTTTCGGGTAACCCTTCGATGTGCACTGTACTTGGAGGGTTCTTCAGCTCAACGAAAAGAGTTTCCAGAATGGGCATACCATGACTCTCCGAACCTGCATCCCAACCAACGACGTACGCCTCCGCCCCTTTGGTTATACAGCACTCAGTCGCCTCATTATACCGTATCATGACTGGCATACCTACGCATATATCCAATTTTCCCGGCACGTGATTCGTGTGACTCGGAAGGACGTCCCATATCTCGTGCTGCTGCTCCGTCGGTATGTTCTTGTTCCTCCTTTTCAAATCACGAACACCTGCCGCAGTCTTTCTACCTTGTTTAGAAGTTACATCAGCATCTTGGGCCTTAAATGCGTCTACGGAATAGAATGTTGAGATCTCTAAACCGTTTTCCGCAGCAAATCTTTGAGCTCCCATGGTATTTATGTGGTCTTTCTGTATATTCCTGGCCGTTATCACAGATACGTTGCGGAATCTCTTCTGTGCTATCTTTGGCTTGCCGGGTCCTCTCCCGGCGATTCTACTTCTCAGATATTCAATGTCGGCGTCCGTGCATGCCTTGTAGCGCATGTTCTCCAATGCCGTTCGCAGCTTGCTGTCGTCCACGCTCTGTGTTCGCTGTCGCATGTTCTGCCTGAGAATGACCACAATGGTGGTTTGATGCCACAGTGCCTTCCCGATGGCTTCCTCTTGATCCTTCAGAGTCATAGACGAATTTAATTTCGTCCCTACACATCCGCTGTACAATGCTTGCGCCTTAACAGGCGCGAGCTGCGCAAAGTCACCAGCAAATATCATGTTTAATCCTCCGAAGGCTTCTTCTGGCACGTTCAACGCTTTTGCAGCTGCTGCCGATATACCATACATACTCCTACAACCCAGCATTGACACCTCGTCTAGGAACACGTATTCGACTCCGTCCAAATTGGATCTAATGTTTGCCGCTTGTTTAACTTGCGACCCCCTGTTATCGTCATTTCGATCGTTTATACCGAATATAGAGTGGTAAGTTGACCCATTCAACAACGCCGCGGCCGCGCCCGTTGGGGCCACTATTATAAACCGATGCGCCTCATTTCGTGCGTGGAAAAACGACACCAACGCTTTTATCACTGTTGATTTTCCGGTCCCGCCCATTCCTCCCAAGTACATCTGCAGCCTGTCTGATGTAGGATCTGAAGCGTGGTTGGCCACAATTCGGAATGCTCTCTCCTGCTCTTTGTTTAGTTGCGCGTCAGCCACTATACCGTCGGTCAAATCTTTATGACTCGCAAGCGCAGGTTTGAATTTATCATTCAAAAATTCTTTACCTACTAGCCGTACCTCACCCGCATCCATGCTTGCGCCAGGTGGCAAATTTTTCTTACGAGAACGGCCGGAGACCGGTATGTTTTTGCGCCGCTTCCTAATCACTTCTTGCCTCCGTGCCTGGACTGCGTTTTGCCAACGACTCGGAGATTGTTTATCTTTAGGCGTAAAGGGTGAGCGGGTAGATTTAGGCGTACCATCGACGCAGTTGTCAAACCAACCAGCTGACAGCATTATACTCTTTATCTCTGCCAAATCTCGCTTCAATTTCAAGCGATGTCTCACGCTATCCTGGCTTTCACTCTCAAATACGGCCATGATATCGTCGTCTATACCAGTGTCGAACACGTCGTCGTCTACATCGCCATCTTCCCCTCGACTTCCTGACCATTGGAAATCGCCTCTCGCCTCTGCCGATTTTCGCTGTGCGTGGAAGTCGTCTCTAGCATCGGTACATTCATATTTCACTCTGAAAAATTTCATCTTCTCTACAGCTTCAGGCGAGAAACAATGCTCGTTAAAAGCGTCATCCCAAGTTTGGTCGTCGCCCCTCAGATCTTTTCCTTCACGCCAGGGTTTAAACAGAGTTAGCATAGTGGCACAATAATCCTCTCGATCGCCCTTGTCTGATCTCGGCAGACTTCCACCGATGAAATTTGGCACTATCGAACCGTCATCGCTTGTCATCACCACGCGATGTGTCTTCCTTTGAGGATGTCCTTTTTGAAACATGTTGTTTCCGTCGACGGAGCTATTCGCACGACCATCGCCTTCCGCGCGCGCAGTGGCATTGGTATCAACATCTTCTTCATCATCACTGCCGCTGGAGTCGCTGGCGTCATCAAGGTCGTGGCTTTCTGTCTTATTGGATTTTCTTCGTTTAGGCATCTTCTCCTTGTTGGCCAGTCTAATCCACGTGTACATTGGAACGTCTTCGTAAATTTTCGGACGCAGCATGTAATCATCAACCCTGGACAGGCCGATATATTCACCCTTTCTCTTTCCTATAACTACCTTCTCATCTCCTGTCAAACCTGAATCTTCAATATCGTCTTGTTGTCCATCGTCAGTTTCGACCGCCCACGGGCGCCTGGCCTCTCTGACATAGTTTTTCCAATAACACGGGCGATACTCATGGCTCGTGTAGTGATCTGGGTTCTCCAGTAGATACAAAGCCGCCATAGGACCACCGATTTCGGATTTGCTCGTTAAAGAGTTTACGATCTGAGTCAATAGCTTGCGACTCTTGTCGTGCTCAGTTGGTCCGCCCCCCAACATTTCGGTGTTCTTGTCGATGACGGATCTGATCGCGTCTAGCACACCGTACGTCTTCAAACCGGCTTTGGTGATATACTCTGTAACATAGGCCACCACAGCCTTCAGCGCTGTCCCTGATAGCAAACTGGTGACATCAGAGTTACTTCTAAGTAGGTAAGAGAGAGTATAGTTGAACGTATTCAGATCAGGCTCCAGTTTCTTCATTGTTAACGCCCCCGTATTAGGGTCTACCATCGTTGTATCATAAGTGTCTCTGGGGAAACGAGATTTACAAGTCGTTCTTCCTTTCCCATAGCATCGCTTTGGTTTGCATTCATGAAAATTCGAGCGATAAAGTATTTCGTCAGCAACGTGATCTTTTTGACTTTCCCATGATGCTGCCTCCTCACAAGGAACACATCCAGCACACCGGTCCAGATCGCATCCCTCTTTAGGTCGAACTGTCAGAGTCTCCGTTGGGTCTTCATACCCGGGTCTCGCCGCGTGCTTTGCCACATTTTTACCTACCTGAATTGAATCCCCGGTTTTGTATTCACCCTGATGGGAAGCTTCCAGATAACGCACCATCCTGCGCTGGAACTCCCCGTCTGGTTCCATTATCCTGTCCCTGATTTCTTGTGGCATCAGCGCCCCACGTATCCACAGCAGCAAATGGAGATGTAAAGTCAACCTACCCTGCTGTTCAACTGTTCCGTAGTATGCGGAGGTATCACCAAACAGACCTTGCCTATCTTTCCCGACTCCGAGAACACATGTTATAAAGGTCTTGACGACAAAGTCAAAATAGCGCGCACCAGCAACTGGATTATTCGCTATAATGCGAAGCCGCTCGTCTGCTGGCAGTATTTGAGGCTTGAACTCCACATCTTGGTCTGCGTAATACAGACATATTGGACTTTTGAAGTCACACGGTGCAAAAGTTATAAACCAGGAGGGGGCCCCAAGGAACTCAATAAGCGACCAAATCTCGTTCCGCATGAACTTCTTGATTGTCCTAGAACCTTGTACGTGCTTACCAATCAGATCCAGGTCGTGCATAACGCGGAAACAGTTGGTCTGCGCTTTGGTTGGATTTTCCACGCGTTCACCGCGTTGCAGTCTTTTGGACAGGTCCGTCACCACAGTCAGGTCTAGATTCATCAATCGCTCTGATATTTGCTTAAATTCATTCTTCTTGACTGTCAGGTAGCCGCCAGACACGCTGGACTTGATCTGTTCATGGTTCAGTGCGATTATGGGAAAATGCGGATCTTGTTGAAACCGCTTATCCCAGTACATGAGCATCCATTTCTTGTGTACCGCGCTGCTTATCAACTTGTAATGTTCGAGCTGGTCCAGCCCACCTTTACCATACGGAAACAGCCACGGAAACATCTGAGGGTAAAGGCCGGGATTGTTGTACATCGACTGAGGATTTTCGTGGTGGCTCACTGCCATAGAACTTCCACCCTTCGCGAGATGCTCTACCGCAATCGCAGTCATTTCGTCCCACGATTTATTTCCAAAATCTCCACCTACTAAACCTTGAATCACGAGCGAACACCTCCCATCAGATGTGCCCTCTTCCAGGCCGTCATGATTTGTTGCTTCAGAGGATGGTTCTGACACATCTTCAGTCTGCCGATAAGCAACAGTCACGGGACAACCATAATCAGTATATTGCTCAAGGTTTTCGTATGATATCACAAGATCAGCGTAATACTCGTTGTTTAATTTGAGCCATTCCAACGCGTTCGCGATTTTGGCGCGTCGCACGATTAGAGGGGTGCGTTCTAAGTCTTTGTCCGTTGGTTTGCACGGACCCACGAAAATAAATGAGATGATGTCGTCGAGATCGGATCGAGGCGGAGGAAGAGTATCGTATACATGTACGGTAGGGTTGGCGAACGCGATAGCGTTAGCGTGCATTTTGTGCATACCAGATTTCACTCTAACCACGCACCTATTGTGCCTGACTTTGGCAATCAGCAATTTTTCTGCATAATACAAATCGCGAAGCTGTTCAGGAACCTCCCCAATCCACAAACCATTTGCTAGTGCCATCATAGGAGTTTTGCCAGATTGCAGGGCCTTATGACAATCATTGCAAATGCGGTCGCACCTGCCATTCAGCACAGGTCCCGGTATTGTACTTATGCTGACGTTATTGGAAAACCTTTCGGCGCGTGTAGTTTCTTCACCGGTATGCAAGCTGCTTAGGTCCAAGGTTTCCGGAAAAAAGGGCTCAGTGTTAGCGAGGCTGACGAGCTGGCCACAAACTGCACACCCTGTCTCTTCCAGATTGACAGCCATTTGCGCGTCACACCAGTCATTGATTATCACGTTTCTCATCCGGTCCGTTATCGGCTCCGGTGGGAACGCTGTCTCTTCCGTGGGCCTTGACTTTACTGTCAACGTCTCGATGGTCTTTTCTGGCCTCACTCTAGGTTTCTGTTTCTGAGGCGATTTTGTTGATACCTCCTCTTCCTGTACTCCAAATCTAGCTGGGGCTTTGCGTTTTCTAGAACATTTGAGCAGAGTGATTGCGTGGGGACATACTTTGCAGCTGTGTAGCCGCAAAGCCTGTCTTATGACATCGATATGCGTGTTACGAACAAAACCTTTGATGCCGTGTACTCGAACAGCCTTCAGCAGTTCGCCCATGTTCAAATTTTCAGCCAAAACATCTAGGGATAGCTGTACCGGGACGTAACCCAGGTGAGAGTCTTGCGTAAGAGGTTCGCCAAAGGTATTGACATGGTCTACGAACACGTACACGCCGCCTTCTATGTCAGTGAATCGACTTTCGAACCCCGGCAAAACAGCTTTCCCCACGTCTTCTTCAGAAAATGTATATCGTTGTCCTCCGCATCTGCTGCGAAATTTCCAATGGGATTTTTCTGTCTCCGCTGCGTCCACGGATGTTGCGACCCCCAGAGGTAAAGACCGCGACAATTTGAATGCAACATGTATGTCTGCAATTGGCTCACGGTCAAAGTTTAAAGGATATCTGAGGCAGTAGCCCAAAAACCCAGTGCGCGTCATGTAATGTCGACATATGCTCAGGAATATATATGCTATCCTCAGTCTGATCGCACTCCTTTCCTCGGTAAGATTACAGGAACCGAAAGTGCGTCGCATATGCGATAAAGGCTTCTTAGCAGGTGCGCATGTTCCCACGTAACACGCACTATCTCGGCAAGTGTTTTTGGAAGTAGCCTCGGAAAGCCTCCACAAGTGGTATGTCGCGCCAGTCGACCCACCTGGCAGATGTATGGACAGGTGATCAGACTCGCTGTCTCGCAAATTGTGACCGACGCATCGGGCGTCATACGGATTTCCGCCTGCGCTGATGGCGCTAACCAGTGCATTATGTTGCAGTGCAACATTGCGATAGTGAAAACAGTAGTTTGCGCCGCCCTCAGTGGCTCGCACACTTCATAACAATCAATAATTTACTTCGTATGAATAGAAATGCACTCACATGCCACGAACATGTGCACTGTCCATAGTCGACCCACAGCCGCGGTGACCAGGTGCAACGTGTTCAGGAAGAGGCGAAGGCACCATCCACAGTGCATTTGCTATCAATAATAAGAGTAGGTGCATGAAAGTTAAACCAAACATCTCAATATTCGAGAGAAGTCGAGATATGCAGGACGCGCGAAGATGAATGCAAGCAGCAGTCGTAGTGAGAAGCAGAGTGTAACGGACTCTATCATTGACTTCGGATCTCATTGTAGATCCGCCACTCACGCGGTCCATCATAACGATCTGCGATAAGCGTACTTGCCCAATGAGTTACTGATGGTCGGGATGTGTTTCGGCATTATGGGGGGCCGGCCCATGGTTCTTGCGAAAATCTTGCAGTATGCAGTCGCGACCTGTTCTTCGTCATCCGCGTTCAGGGAGATTGGAGTATCGACATCCCATGATTCCACCAGTGTCTTCAACGCTCGATACGCCTTCATTCGTTCATCCTTGTTCGTAGACCCGATACCGAAATCTTCGATGGGTAGCGGCATAACGGTCAAAACACTATTCCCCCCCAATACGTCATCAAGGAGGCTGTATCGCGCAGAAGAACCGCGCGACCAGATGTCAGGTGCGAGGTGGCGATCGATCGCGATCAAGTCATATTGGAACGACCACTGATGAAGGTCCCACATTATCTCCTGCACAAGTAGGCTGTCGTGCTGCTCGAAAGTTCCCCAGTCTATACGATGACAGTGCCATTCCACCTCTCGGATGTGCTGTACGTCAGGCGGCCTCCCAAATATCTCCACCAACAGCTGGCGTCGACTCAAGTTGTCTTTGCGCGTTTTAGAATTTCCGGTCCGATCGCTGACTGCCAGAGAGCCCCCGAGGCCATCCATGAAATCTGTACCTACATACAAGCGCCACAGCTCATTGCTGATACCAACAGGCACGGCGCTACCGGCAACGGCATCATTCGATGCCTTGCGGATCGTAGCCTCGCGTATTGCGAGCCAGTTGAATATGTTGCGCTCCCTTCGAACGTCAGAATACACTATCATGCCAGGATCCGGAAATCGATAGCCAGATACGCTTTTGGGAGGTGCCTCCGACGATCGAAGGCTACGGTCGAGGGATTCCAGAGCCAAGGACCAAGACGAGAGTGTGGGAGGAATGAAGATGCTCTGCAGGTCCAGCCACTTGTCACGAGGGAGGATATGCGTTTGTGATACGCCTCAAGCAACTTGGTAAGTGAAAAGTCAATGATTGGGCGATATCGAACATACCTGGTTGTGTGCTCTTAGATCTCTTCAAGCTTTTTGTGCCAGACGCTCGAACCTGTTTACCCAGCTTTATCCTGGAGCCCACAGGCTCTAATTGCCGTGACTTGTCGAGATCGAGGAAGTATATCTCCAGATCCTGGTATCGGTTCTCTTCCGACAACGACTGATGAAGGTCGTCGGATGGGGCACCCACGTATCGGTCAGGAAAAGGCGCGACGCGATCGTCTTCACTCCAGTCGGCGGTTGAAATGCGAGAGTTCCTGAGGGCCACCGGCTGCACGTGAAGAATGCGCTCGGTCCCGCACAGTGAGGCCTTCGGTCGCACAAAGTACACCGGAATCCCTGCACGAAATAGCATCTGCACAATGGAAGCGTCTGCTGTCCAAGCTCCCATCCTATCGGCTAGTACGCGACTCGATACAGGGCCAAATTGAGCCAAACGAGACGTCCAATTGTCCTCCACGAACTCGCAATGGGCCATAGCGTCGATGTAATACCTTTGGGTCTGGGCAACATCTAGTATCATCTCTTTGTACGTATAGGGGTTGTATCGGAGTCTCATGATTCCATGCCTCATACTCGTCACCGCGTGCTCCAGATCGCGAAGGTCGCGAGAGGGGTGACTCATGACGATTTGATAAGCTCTTTGTTTGACAATCATGGTAAGTTCGTCCATATCCTGCATTTGAGCAGCTCTGAAACGACCCAAATCAGCGAAAAGGCTATTGTTAAGAGGCACAAAGTTAGCCCTAGTAGGGGTCCACAACATGCAGGCTTCCCGAGCTCCTATGAAGTCGCAGGAGGAGTTGACGAGGACCCGGTGAGGATAGCGGGGGCTGAAAACCTGAGGTGTAAGTGTAAAATCTTGCTCTCCAAATCTACCATCGCATCGTAGTCTGGCGTTGACACGCTGTACGTCGAAATACGGTATGGAGTGCATATTCGGTGAGGATATCGTCCAATTGCCAACCTCTGTGAGAGCCAAGGCGTCATCGTAGCCCAGACGTTCTATGCATGCAAAGTTAGGGAACTACACATATGCAGACTGTCGGTAATAGATAGAACCTTTGGTTATCGATTTCATGCCAGGGGTAGAGAATACAATGAACAGAGAGCTGTAATTCGCGTACTTGGGTGACTTCGAGTCTATCCCGTTGCTCGACGTCCAGTCGAGGCCGAGGCAGTAGGAACGGCAGCAGTCAACTGTGATCGCGATATGACAGCGTTGCTTACGCGGGCAATATCGGAAGCAAAATTTTTGATGCCGCTGATCGATGTGCACGTCAACTCTCAACGATCCCCCCCACCCACTCCCTTTCCTGCAAACCAGGTCACAGACAGTAAGTAACTGATCACAACGGAAGTACAGTGCCAACCGTGGACTGGACAAGAGACTCGATGTCTCGATGTGAATGAACGACAGTTTTCACAGTCCTTAACTGGTTACACACGCTTGAAGTACGAAAGAGGCGCAAGCACATCAGCACCAGCCGAGGTCAAACAACGCAAGACAACATTACCTTAAGCGCGACAGGTGGAACTTTGGGTGAGTGTAAACCGTTGGATCTTATTCATCAAGATTGCGTTGAGCTGCATTCTCACGGACGCTTCAGACGGACCACAAAATAGCCCAACCAGTGCAAACCATCCCCCAAGTATGTCAATCCCACAGAAGCGGTTCAATAGCCGTCACATATTCAATTCAATTCATGGTTACAGGACATTTGGAGAGCTTATTCGGGAGTGCCTAGTACGACAACCCACAATAGGTTGAAGTTGACGTGGTTGCCGCGCGTGGTCGAGTATTTGTTCACAGTGTAGCCCACCCAGGCCAGAGACCCTTCAGGCACTTCCGCATCAAAAGTAGGGAGGACCTTGTCGAGACCGACAAGGTTCTTCACACTGAATCTGCAGTGGCGCGCATCAAGCACGGGCACTAGATGCAAGGTGAATACAAACACGCATGAATAGGATATCAACTCACCGTAGCCAGCGCCCTGTATGTTGCTCATGGCACTTGCGAAGGGCGAGCCGCGCGATGCAGACGCACCAGCGGGCTGCCTAAACATGCGACTGGGGTTCTTGGCGGGCGAAGAGCCACCTGAGAGCGAATCATATTAGCAACAACACGCGGCAGAAGAGGAAGCCACACGCACCAGTACCCATCGTGCGCGAAGTGGAGAAAGTGATTGACTGCTGAGACATCTGGGCGTGAGCCGTTTCCAGACGCAAAGCCATCAGTATGCCAGCCTCCATACGTTGAAACTCCGTGATGTGCGGAATCCCAGCAATCATGCGCCTGTCCTCGCCGAAAACCTCTTTCATGCGATGGATGTTGCTGGACGTGACCAGGATAGCGGTAGTCATGGTTGCGGCCTTTGTAGTCCCCCCAACTACAATATACGAATTGCCAGGGAAGGGGGACAACCCCATGCGAGAGGGCGTCATGCGCGAAGGGTTGCAAAACCACTCAGATTCTCGGAACTGGATGCACGTCCTGGTCTGACTTGAGGACAAAATGAGTTCGCGGACCAATAGCATTTACAAATCTAGACATACGACATGCTGATTGCAGGATTTTCATCGTGCCAGGCTGATGGTACGGCCAGACCCGGACCGGGTAATTGACTCCAGGAAAGAAGCCGCTTGCCTCCGCTGGATGACGTGAATACGAGAAGTTCCAACAGCGGTCGAACAAGACTCACATCAAATTGGGCAGATTACTATAGTCGATGATGTCGTCCATATCGTCCTGGTTGGACACCTCGCACTCGGCAGGGCACTCCTCACTGTCGAACACGTCAACGCGACGTCGCCTAAGAATGCAGCGAAGACGTACCCCCGAGGCTCTGTGTCAGACAGAAGAACCATGCCATCTTCGTCGTCGTCGTTTACAGGGACAACCTTATTCGGACGAGATTTGGTAGGAGTGACAGGGGCAACGGGACGAGGAACCATATTACTGAGACTACAGTAAGTGCGAAGCCAATTGAAATTAAATATAAAACTGACCCGGAAGTGTCGACATAAGACACCGTTCTTCCACTATTCACGTTAGTACGCGCTACTCTCTGCTGGCGCGCCTTTGTGGTGACGAGAGGCACTATGGAACGAGGCTTAGGGCGAGGACCAATCGGAGGATTCTGGATGTCGTCGTGGATGTAGCTCTCCTCGCCGTAGAGTCTCTTGGTACCATCGCCGGGATTGGTACTGGCAATCGACGCCACGGACTGTTTCCTACAGTCAAAGTTAAACAGGGCAAAGGCAGCGCATACAACACAAACCTTGCTTGCACGTACATATCGCGTTCTGTCTCCATCTTGTCCAAAGTTTCGTCAACCTTGGTGCGCCTCTTACTCCCGACAGCGACATCAGCTCGCCTAGCACGCGGCTTGTCAAGGACTTCCACAGGATCCACAACGAGCTCGTATCTGGAGCGAGGCATTAGCTACGGCATCCGAGTATTTCAGACAGTCAGGGAAATATTACCCGTTATCCACAACATCTTCATCTACCTGGTGTCCGACGTCTTGAAATTCACTGCCTCCGTCACTCGCCGAATCCTCGGAGGGCGTAACACTGGTATTCTGTTAGCACCGAAAAAATTCGTACACAGGTTGCAGAAACCCACTCTCGAAGCGGAGGCATATCATCATCCTCGACACCAGAGTCGTCATCATCACCGTCCTTAGGAGCAACGGACACCGACACGAAGCTGAAGGAAAATAATATTAAATGAGCGGAGAATAATCAAGCGAACGAGGTCACGAACTCTTCGTCATCGGTGAACACAATATCGCCTGCAGCACCTGCAGATGCGGCAGTAACACCATCCCTGAAGCTATGAGTGACGCCTGAAGGACACGAAGGGGCTCAAAACACATACCTATTGAACACAGAAGCCGGAGATGTAATAGCCACCGAACGTTCAGAAGGTTTCACGCGAGTCTTCGTGGGACTCTGTAACAAAGATGACGGACTGGAGTGCGTGTCAACGCACAGAAAGCGACGCGAAGGAATCAAAGAAACGCACGTCGATCCTTCGGTTTCTGGAGTAATGGCTCTCGCTTGATTACGCTTCTTACTGTCGAAGAACAAAGTCAGCGGTGACACGAGAGCAAGCAGATATACACACGTGACTACTGGTTGCACCTCATCAATATTGCCTTCGGCCTGGACATCCGGCTCAACTGCTGCTCGCTTGATCTTAGCAGTGGCTGCGACGACGCTGCACGTCAAGTCAGCTAGAGGGTATAAGATCGAGAATGGACAAGGCTCACGGTCGTCGCTGCTTGATGTTCCTGGTGTTCATTCTTGTCTGTCGCGGCGATGGGGGTTTCGGCGCTGGAGTAGTTGGTTTTTCTTTTTTCAGTGGGGTGTCAGCCCTTAAATGCAAAAAATCAAGGGGTCTAGCACGCACACCTGCCCGATGACCGCGCACGAAATGATCATCGCAATCACGAAGACAGTGGAGTCCCATATGGCCAAAAACTACGGATTAAAGTTCAGAGCAGGTTCCGGAACATAAGAAAATTTGCTGCGATGATGGTGTGAAGTTCCTGGACGAGATAACGATTAATTCGAGATCAAAACATAACCCGAGAGTGTGGTAACAAAGGGACGGTATCTGCGAACCAATATTGAAATTCCCGACGTGGAGCGCCTCGAATTTAGTCTTTCTGACGAGATCAAAACACAACCCGAACTGGTGGTAACTCACGGAGAGTCTTCGCGATCAAAGAACCTGACATAGACCCAATACACCATCGACCACACGCGCACTCGGCAGCGACACCTAGTTCTGCGGCAAGACACAAACGGGTCTGATCAGAGGCCTTACGTTCCGTAGTGTCTCGTCTGCCCTTTACACCCATGGATAACCGAATGCAGAAATACTACGACGCCGCGGGTGCTTGTGAGTGAATCACAGTTTTAACCAACAGAATCGTATCTATTGCGACGTACCCACTTACCTACTGCACAGGCGCATTCCTCGATTCCGTTGCAGAAGAAAGAATGAACGGCAAGCAACAGTTGAGACAAATGGCGGCGTACGCAAAGGTGCGGAGAAGCGAATGACTTCGAGTGCCGATACAGCTAACTACTTGTCAACATGTCCCTTCCAGGATTCGGGTCCGAGCATGCTATGCATTCAATCAAGCGAAGCAGACGGTGTCCGCCTTGCAGCAGCAGACGCGAATGAGGGATGCGTTGAAGAGGCTGTCCTCCGAGTGCAAGGCGTGATATGCAGGTCACATCTCCCACCCAAAAGGAAGCTGCTGCGGTGAGTCATTACTTACCGAAACATTCGCTAAGCTAACGGCGTGACCGTCCCGCAGAGGCGAGCCAGAGAACGTGAGGTACATGCAACAGGCGTTTACATTGGTCGGTTGTGGCAGCGGCAGCTTCGACCTCGCTATCGAAGGAGCATTCACTATCGCAGAGTATCTGAGCCGCCAGGACAGCGACATGGCGCCCTGGAAGCCAAGCAACATAGGTCACAATCTTGCTATAGAAGCCAGCAACCGCCTATTCGTGAAACAAACCAAGCAGCATGACCACAAGCCCGTAGCCATGGACGCCTCAGTTGATCCTCACGGTACACTCCAGAAGATGGCAGACGGCCAGTACGTACATACAGAGGATTGCGTGGTGAGGTACTTCAAGCGAGACGAAAGCCAAGACGGTACTATAAGGTGGGTGTTTCACGGCAACTCAGAATATCGTACCAACAGAACGCGCAGTTATAACAAAGCTGAGAGCGGCTTGTTCAAAATAGGGGACATAGTCGAGGCGCAGTGCTCGTTCATTGTAATCCCTACCAGGAGTGGGCAGCGGACGATGAAGATAATATTGAGGGCTATGACGATGCTCAACAGCGATTTCAGCAAAGTGAGTTGAACGCACAAACATATAACGGGTAACACTAAAGCAAGCTCAGGCTGCAAGGTTGGCTCTTTGGAAGGCCGAAGCACTCAACACTCAAAACACAATGGAGGTGCACACAAAAATCGCGCATCGCAGAACGGTTGGATACGAAGCAGATGCGGAGGCAGAAGATGATGTAGACATTATGAACAAGAGGGTAAAGACCATGCAAGTAGACAGCAATTAGCGACATTCCCAAGAAGGGGAAATAGGATAACGCCGTTCCCGCAAATTTCGCGACATGCACTTCGAAGTGGGTAATTAGGGAAGACAATAGCATGAATAAATTACAGGCAACGACTGCCATCTGATCAACGAATGCGATCAGTTCGCGGATGGAGACAGCGGTCCGACAGCAGTTCCTGGGGAATCCGGCTGCTAAGGCCACGGCACAGGCACGTGCAGATGATTTAATATCTCAGCCGATACACCCGATGCACCGCAGCGCGGGGCTGCAGTGTCATAACTCGCGAAGATAAGGGGGAGATATCCAACGTCGTTACCAGTCCGGACAGTGATACCGCACAACGGACATCGTTACCGCGACAGGATCGGACATTGGCCCACCTCCCTCCCCTCCCCCCCCCCCCCCCCAGCTGTACACATTCGCGTTCAAAATCTCACTCATGGTTTCGGTCGGCAAGAAAAGAGTCACCAGCATCACGCATCCAGGTGTTCACGGACAACCGCGACATGTAGCCAATTGCCTCAATGTCCTCGAACTGACAGACGTCATCATCGCATATACCTCCACGGACGACATGATCAGCTTCCAAAATTCTTGCACGTCTGCAAACAGGGCAGTTCACGCGTTCAAATCTGTCGCGTTCGGCCCAAACAAACTGCTCGGTCGATTCTTTGAGTATCCTGATTTGTTCAGGCTCCTACAGGCTAGGACGGGTTCCGTTATTGGGGGATCAGCCGCATTGTCATTCTTCACCCGCACCACGCACGAAGAGTCGTCCATGGACATTTACGTGAACCCGGGTCATGGCTACGAGATCGGTCGACACCTGATAGACACTGAAGCCTACGAATTCTGGCCGTTTGGATCAGCTACTCCCAAGGAATTCATACACGGGTCGAGGGAAGGAGATAGTGACAGGGTAGAGGCTCAACACCACCAAGAATCCGTTTACGCAATCCGCGCTATCGACAACATTTTCAGATTCGTAAAGGACGCTGGCACGGATGGAGAGCTTGAGGCGTTTGTCATAATGACATCGCGCTGCGTTTTGCACACAATCTTGAACTCGCACTCAAGTGAGTTACGGGATCAATACAAGCAGACCGTAACCTCTAACCGTAACATGGTCTGCTAGCGGCGTCCATGAACATAGTGTCATACGACATGGCTGTATCATTCTATCCGCGAGCAACGTTTATGTTCCACGAGAACCAGGAGCTGTTCTGGAACATGCTACACGGCCGCGACGAATCAGACTATGTTATGGACGAATACACCAAGAAAGGATTCTCCAAAGTTTCATGGCGGAACAGGAAAGAAGCGCGAGGGTTGTTCATGACGGGGGAGAGTAGGCGGGTCGGGGACGAGAACTGCTGGACCATTCCGTTCAAGCCGGTATCGGGCGCTGCAAGCGAACCTCTAACCAACACCTCACCTCCGATTACCCACGATATTCTGTTCAACAACACGTGGAAGCTGGTGGGCGCAGGATCCTTCATGCAGATGAAATTCTGTGTCGTGTCCCTCCCTATATTCAGATATTCATACACAGTCAGCGATGACAGCGATGCCGCAGCTATGCGAGACTTCTACGAGGACCAATGGCAGCTCGAAAAGGCAGCGAAGACGGTGAACGCTCTGCATCAAACTTGGCGAGTACCATCCACTTGATATCATGCACTACCGCTAATATACAACAGGTGGGACGGAAAGGTCCGAGGCATACAAGAGGGTCTAGTCAAGAACGTAGACTATGCACAAATCGATTGTCGCCCAGACGATAGTAAGGGCAAGGAGACGGCAGGCGACAACGATTCGGATGAAGTTATATTCGCCGACTGGGAGGAAACCGAATCAACTATATCAGCGAGGTCATATTTCGACGTCCATCCAGTGCTAATCAACAGCCGCATGAAGAGGAAAACCATTAAAGAGCTACTCAAGCATTATCGGTCGGCGAACAGAGAAGCAGGCGAGCGTTCGTAGATTACTCAGCTTTGAAGTTGTGTCAAACCACAGAATAAATTGAGATCACGTGAAGTTTCCGGGCCGCTCGGCTTAGACGCAAGGCGCATTCACGATCACACCACCGCATGCGACGACCCTGTCGACAAAGGTCGACTAGAATAGACGGCACGGGGAAAGCGGTAAGGTACAATTTTTTTGATATATGAGGCGCTGCCCGCTGACACTGATCACAAGAAACACTGAAGATGGACTTGGCGGTCTAATTCGTATTAGCGGCTAGGACGTACTTCAATGATGGCTATAACGGCGACTGGACCATCAGTCGCACATGGCGGAGATGCGCAAATCAAGCCTTGCCAAGTGCCGAATTCGATCCATCAGGGGATGGGGACGACGCCAGAGAACGCGGAGGCCACCTCTAGTTCCAATAAAGTCACAAAACCAGATATCGAGTAATACGTGACGCAGAGCAAACTCGTTCGGAGGGCGCAATGCCAATAGTATCGGGTCAGCCATCAAGGCTGGTCTACACATTAGGGAAAATACGCCAACGAGCGGGTGCACAAGGGAGACGTCACCGCCGCTCAGTGGAATGCAGATGGCTTCCTGGTCATCTGAACACCCCCGCCCCGATCGAAACTGGTAAGGACGCAATAGATATATAAGCAGACTGACAAGGGACACGCAGATGTGAGGAGATCATCGCGTCCAAGATGGAAACTGCGGTTCAGGCGACCTCTGATGGCGCTAAGGCTTAAACGGGGTAAACAACATCGTCAGTACAGGCCCGTATCGAACCAGATATCGTCAACAGAAAGCCGCCGGTCCATTCAGAAACACAACATACTACAAGCAAGCGAGAGCACGAGGACAATAGGAACATCAATCCCGCATCTGAAATGCGCACGCCACGGTAATTAAGAGCACCCCGTTAACGGTCAGAGAGCACAGACGACAAACATGCTTGCTGATTAGATGCACAGCTAAACATAACCAGGCCTCTCAGTACGTGATCATATCTATGAACGAGCATCAGTTGGGCCAGCAGCTGACAGGAACTGACGGCTGGTATAAAGCTAGAGCCAGCAATGGTGATACCTTCCGGCAAAACCGAAATTCAATCACCGAACTCATGGGCAAAATACGATCACTCAGGGCAATAACGGCACGAACAGCCGTACGAGCAGAAGGATAACAACCTAATCGCCTAATATCCCGTATCAGACTGCGATAATGCTGCGGTCCCTAGAAAGCATAATGTCAACGATGACACGACTTATTACCGAGCACACGGCCATTGCAGACCTACCGAGCGTCGCACGTTGCGCGCACGCATGACAGTAGGCCGTGCAATAAACACTAAATCAAATCACTGTCACATATATTGCACGTCTTTCAGGTGATAGGGGCAGAGCACCACATCGCCAAACGGAATCACGGAAAGCAGCAGACACGGAGGCACGTCGATCGCACCGGCATGGTCACTATCTCAATAATACCTTCTCTTCCGGAGATAGGAACCAGACCGACGCGCCGGCGCTGCCAGCAATATCAAGGCGAAGGCACCACAGTACGATCTAACCTTCATTCCACATCTTACGCATGGCACACAAACCGATTCGCGAACCGTACACTATCATATGCCAGCCAGCACCTCTCAGCAGGACAGTCTATTGGCGCGTAACATCGAGATGCCCCACGGCGATCGACATCAGATGCCTGAACTCAACCGGATCCGTAATTGTATATCACAGTATGTTGCAAGACATGTCGGAAGATTCAGATGAAGTGCAAGTAGAAGATCTGACGTTCAAAAAGGACCCAGTAACTGTGAGCATATTGCGCTGCAGGGGTCAAGCGCAATCACTAACAACCGATAGACATCCTTCAAGGACCCAGAGTATGTGCGGATGGGAACAGGATCATGGCGTACGATGTTGCTATCTCCCGGATCTCACGATTTGCTCCTGGTGTTACACGCTCGCAATCAGACCGCGTTCCAAATCGAGGCGCGGCGTGATGGCCTAAGGACAAGTCGTTGGTACCATGATCCTGACCCGGAATATATGCGTCAATTCGTAATGTCAAGTAAGCGCATGACCGGGTTTATGCTGTCTTGGTCATGCCGTCTCACAGTGCACACACACAGCACCGTGCCGATGCGAGGCTTACTTCGGTTTGAACGAAGACGGCGAAGTCTCACATCACAGCCTGGACTGCCACTTTAAATATATTGTATAAATGGTTTTTGGTCGAGCAGAAGACTCATCACGATCGCTCATCTGACAAAACGCCACGACAAGTCAAACGAACAGTAAATAAATGACACCGCGATAATGAGAACATTCTGCGATAAAAAGGGGGTGCCCGAGAAGTCCAGCCGGGACCAAGGGCATTCAGACAGGGGTTTCCAACAAAGAAGAGGCAGATAACAGCATTATCACAGCCGGCAAGATCGGGTTTCGACGAAGACAGGTCGAACGGCAGATTAAAGCGAGCAGCATAGCCAGGAACCACGTATGCGACCACGCGCTCGACGAAACTCGAAATTAAAGGCACCCGTCGATTTTCAAACTTGACATCCGACCTTCCCCCGTACTCTACTCCACACCAACTTCGTACTGAATCGCACCGATACCACGATGACTCTCCACTGGCCCACCAGCGACTTCATGACATTGGTGACGGGCCCTTCACCCGACGACCTCATGCTTTGCCTTCAAGTGCAATCAGAGTCACAGACATCGCTGATAATCGAATTTATGGACTCCTCCGGTTCTGTGAGCATAACCCAGACCCGCGAAGACTCGAACATTTCCGTAAACGGAGGAATCTCAGTGAAGGAAAAGGACGGATGTAAAGCTCATCAGGTCAGTATGAAACTGCCGATTAAAGACGCAGGATCACGAACCAGCTAACACCGTCAAAAGGCGACCATCCACTCTGTACACTTGCCGTGCCCTCGTCAAGTCTGGCGAGAGATCTACGTGGACCCGGGCCAGACTGAAATCTGTGCAAAGTTTCGATCGAACATGCGAACTCGGGTGGATGTTGCAATCATGTCGAAGCCAGCCAACAATCAGGCAGATCAAACTCCACCTTACGTGTGGGCTAACCTCCCCAACTATCAGGACGATGAGCACTGTGAGTGTATACCCCCAGTCGCATAAAGCATTTCTTCTGAAGCAGTTCAAACAGCTTGCGGGTGCGAATCAGCCTTTGGGCTGGACGAGGACAACGAGATCAGGCACTACGGTCTTGACTGTACCTATGATGGATGAGGTCGAGATTGAGTGAGTGAATTCGCACTGAAGCTAACAAATTATCATTAACCCTGAAGACTGTAAGGCTATTTCTGATAAGCGACTTCATTCCGTTCGATGTCGTACCATATGTAGTTTTTAGTATGCACTGTATATGAAACACAAGCACTGGATCAGATGTCGGTCATAAAGTGAAAGAAATCGCCGGTCGCAAGAGTAATAGTGAACGATGTGTTAGCCACAGCTATCACTCAAATACATGGCACATTAGGGATACAAAGTACCGCGGGGACGGCGGCAGGGGCCCAACGGCGATTTGAAAAGAGAAATATTCGATCAACACGCTTGCGCCGAGACAGCCAACATCCACACGACCACAGACCTTATGCATACCGCGATGGGTGCAGGGACTGCAGCAGCTAGGGTCCTCCACGAACACGCGAATTACACCATTATCGATAACATATTCCACCAGATATATATCAGCGACGTACTATCAGTTTGCAGCACTGACAGACGGGGAAGAGAATGCTGGAAATTTTACCAAGGGAGGATGTTCTGCATGAACAAGTTAACCTCGTGTTATATTCACCACACGGGGGCGTTCCGACGTATGTTGCACGACACAGGGTCTGTCATGATTGGGGATACCGTACAGGCATTTTTAGACCGGCAAGAGGTCGGGGCGCGGTCGCTGGACATAGCGACAGAGATGAGGAACGTGCTGACTGTCGAGAAGTTCCTCATAGAAAGGGAGGGATACACACGCTGGGTAGTGGAGAAAGGCACGGCTAGGGAGTACATATCAAGAAAACGCTTCAGCACACGGGGATGGGACACACCTCGAGTACCCACGACCGCCGCGCAAAAATTCGAGAATCCTTACAAGGTGTTCCTGACCTACCACCGTCAATGTACCAAGCACGGTGTACAGTACATAAGGCTAGGTATACCCACCACATGCATCGCAAAATCGATAATCACCGGGCGAGAAAGTAAGTCGTGCATTAATTAACACGAAAGATTAACTGACCGATGACTGACACGCACAGCGTACGATTTTGCGTTTATGGATTCGCGAAGCGCGGTATCGATGTACCCAAAGGCCACTTTCGTGCACAGGAGAACAGTGCATTTCAACCCCATCGTGTACCCGTCGATGCAGCAGACCCCATTTTCGGAGCTCATTCCTCACAAGAACATTCAGCAGGTGTACGCATACACAGCATGGCTGTGCAGCGCCATCAAAGTTCACGCCACTGAAATGCGCGAAAGAAGCATTGGGGATCGATACTGCTTTTCTCTTTATTACAACGAAAAAGGGGAGGTGAGATCGGACTCCAGCCGTGACAAGCAATTTAAAGACGAGGTAGCCGCACGACACAAGCAGAATAAGTGGACGCTGAAGTTCAAGAAGGGCAGGCTGTGCGTACAAGTTTTACATGTATACCGAAATACATTCTGGCCGTGAGGGAACCAATACGATAGGTATTGGGTGGCCAGGCAGTAGGTGGAAATGGAACTGAACACTTATCTGTTAAATTACGACGACTCGTTTCATGAGAAACCTGGCGAACATAAATATAAGTACGCACACAGACCACCCGATGCATCAAACCACGAGCAAGAAGGAAGGAAGCGTAAATTCACTGAAAAATCGAAACTGCAGCATCAGCTCACCCACGTGCACGATTGATGGTGTACGAGACGTGATCACCTGAAGTCGAATGAGTCTGACCCCGAGACGACACGCGAGGAGTAATTGGGACATCGGTACATGAGCCCCTATCAATGTTGCTCCTGACCACCACAACGGGCGAATCTACAATGCAAACAAAAACGTCAAGCACGCCAAGTACCACAAGAGCGGCAAGTTCAACGGGAAGATCAAAGATATGTGCAAATTGCGCCGTACTGCGCTCAAAATACACGGTGATCGGGAACGACAACGAGGACGAGCAGGTCAGGGAACACGGCAAATTCGGTAAACGCATGCACGAAATAACGCGGTCTTAACAGACGGATTGGCGAAATGACAGCTCACAAGGGGACACGCATAAACACGTAATGAGCGCGGGTAACGGGGACGGAGGGACAGGCACAGAGGAGGAGGAACGGGTGAGTGCAAACGCAGTACTGTCTTCACGAAAACTGACGAAAGTTTAAAGGAGGAGCAGGAAGTCGAAAAGATGCTTACACAAATGACCGAGATTAGGATGAGCACAGAGGGGGCCAAGCGGTCGTTCGCAGGTAGGCGGTCCAAAAGGGAGACAATGCCCACGCACTGCGTCTACAACGGGGGCCGATGTGGGAACGCGTTGAGCACCGAAGAAAGGCTAGGGGGAATAGTTAGATGCCTCAACTGCCGAATGAAGACGCGCGCAGTATCAAAGAGATACAGAGACGCTCAAAGAAACGGCGACTACTCGCATAGACCGGCAGACAGGAAGAGGAGGAATTACCGCTTACAAGACAATCAGGCATCGTGACATAATAGAAAGCATTGCAAAAAGTATAGATTGAGAGTGTATGGCGTAAGATACAGATAATAAAGAGAGTAGTACCTTGAACAAAAGAGCATTAGGACGACTACCAAAGCACGGCAAGCACGGGGTAGGGGGAGTGCAAGAGGTATAGATAAAAGTGAAGTACATGAATAGAGCATAAAAACCAGGGATAAACGGACCGCCAATACAATGTCCAAAGTTTATCGGGCCCCGACATGAATGCTTAATCACGCGCTGGTGAGGGGCACCTCCTATACCTAAAAGCGAACGCAGCACTTGAGAGGCAACCGAAGTGAAGACACAAGGAATATTCAATAATGGAGGTATATACAGCATGAAAGGGCACGGATTGGAAGGAGGGACAAAAACAAGAGCAACACGAACTGGAGGGGACAGGAGACAGAGTAGCACACACAGGACGCGATCATCAGTGCATCAAGAGTAAAGCATAAGAACCTCGGACAACAACAACAATCAGAGGCCAGTGATAGCAGAAGAGAGCGAGCATAGGAACGAACGATGAGGGAAATACGCAGGAGTCACAAGCAGCACCACGCGCTGACGATAGCAGGGGTCAGAGGCCACAACGATCGAGGTCGATAGAGGGCCGAGGGGGAAATATATGCGCTGATTCAGTTCGTAACAGGCAATGATTACCACGAAAATCAAAGAATTGTACAGCGAAAAAGAAGAGGGCACGTGTAGAATGAGAATTGGCTATTTAGGACGAGCGCCTAACGGAATGCCTTATTTCGTGTCCCCTGCGAATTCCGAGGAAAGAACTAACGAGTACTTACAGGACTCGTAATTCTGCTTCGATTGATGTCCAATCTTGTTCACCATATTGAATAGTCAACATGCATGTCATTGCGGGTTATAGAGATAGCGCCGGATAAGCTGCAGGTCTGGCTGTATAAGAGACGAGAAGAAGCAAGAGAAGAGGACGGTGGACAGCTAGCTTCACCGAGAGGCATCAGGTAGACAGAGGCAGGTACGCGATAAGCCTCATCCTAGCTTGGCGGTGCTGAGCAATGAATCTTTGTGCGTAGATGGTGCAGACAGATCGAGAATGAGCTCGACGAGTCGACGAGGACGAGGGCAATGGGAGACTTGTTGACCCGTGAGCATGACAGGTGTCGCTTAGTCACGGCCAGTCACGCTGCTGTCCGCCTCCTTCTCAAATTGTACTTTATGATGATATCGATTATCGACACACATCAAAAGCAGAACCACTCATACTTAAGCTGGCTGGTGGGTTCGCGACCCTCAGATGGACACTCTGACATCCAGCGAGGGAGCCGTCACAGGCGATCAACCCAAAGCGAAAGCAATTAAAGCTACAAGTATAGCTTCAATACGCGTGTCTTGTCTACTCAAAATTTGTCTTGCTAATTGACCAATGATAATATAGATATGGTACATTCCCAGCCTAATCATACTTGGGCCCCTCGATGCAGCACTGACAGATACGCTCTCGTTTTACTGGTGAATGCTTGGCATTTTTTGTATGACTCTTTTTCTGTTCTTGCTACCTTATGCGAATCAGAAACGTCAAGGTTCTGCGTCGTCTCAGCTAAATTCCTCTCTTTTTCGAGTCGAAATCAGCCGGCTCCCTACCCGTTCTTGGCCGTTCTATCCCTCTACTCTCAAGCGAAGGCACGCGCAACACTGTCTTAGGAAGCCAGGCTCTCCTAACGTGTAGGTGATGGCTTGCGGATTTGGGTGTATACATCGTCGTCAGCCGGAAACGCAAAGGATGGTGGCAGCATAGCAGATCCAATTGTACATCCTGGACCTGATTCAGCCGAGTGCGAGGTCGCATGACGAAATTGCAGAAACCATCCGAACGAATTATCATGACTGATCCAGTGATCGCAGAGCAAGGGCACCGCGAGGATATCTAACCGCGTGCAAATGCGGCGATAAACATTCCTGACGTAGGCTCTTAAAATTTCTGCCCACAGAATGATGCATGCGCTTATAATGCTTAATAAGTAGATTGAGACGCATCATCTTTCGTGCAGGGAGGCGCAAATGCAGCACATGTTTCCGGATACTAAACTTCAGTCTTGAAGTGACACATCGAAGAATTCGCACAGCTGGGGAGTAACGGAGGCAGGCAGGCAGCGTCGAGAAATAGAAGTACAGAGAGATGTCATAGTGCGCTTGACAAGCTTGAGTCATCATGGGTACATCTACGACTCAGGAGAATGGACAATGCGTCGTGCATCCCTCCGCCCGAGAACGAGAGATGGCCGATGATGACCCCGACTCAGCAGGGAACTGTCACAGCACGCGACAGCGCAGTTTCAAGAGCTGGGATAGATGGTATGTGATGGATCAAAGGCATAGTCGAGGTTTCACAGGAGGCAAGCTTAAGAAAGGTTCGCGGACTTGGCGACGCGCGAGAGGCCATAGAGCTCGGAGTCCCGTAATATTTGACGCCAGTCAGACGAACAGGGGATCACCCTCGCTCTACAAGTAGATGCGAAGGTGATCATATGGATGGATAGGGGAGACGGAGGAAAGGGGGGAAAGGGGGATCGACGGAGATAGCGAGCAGTCCAGAGCGCTTGCTGCACTAATTGGTGGTATCTTTAGAGACCGGTGCGTGCACACACACGGGTTCGTGTTTTCGAGTGCTCGGGCCCCTCCTGATCGTGGGTCGGCGTGTCGCTGCCGCCCTCAATGGAGACCAACCGCTGCCTTGCTTGCCGCCCTCGAACGTTTGAGCCCGCCCATTAGCTCGCTGTCATTCTGGTCTTCGTTCACCGCCGCCAGGCTCGGCGATCGTGTGGCCGTCAGCTGTTGCGAGGTTCGTCGGGTGGGTGTGCAGGGGAGAGAACACATTTTTCAAAAATCATTTGAGCCCCACATGGCGAGTCACCTGGCTGACTATTTGATGACAAATCCCCGGTTCGTTGCCACCGCGAATGTGCCTGTTTGAGTCGGATCCATGTCCGGTATGTCCGCGCCGATGCCGATTGGCCCGCGACTGAGTCGCTTCGCTTTCTCCAGCACTGTTGGCACTTGCAGCAGTACTGTCGGGCATTACGCCATCGCGCGTCGTCGGCTTCGTCATTGGTGATCAGCTTGTTCATCGTGTTTGGCCGTCCCCTTCTGCGAGGTCCTCGGCGCCGACAACCCCAAAGACCGATCGACGGCAGCTGCGGCCGTACTCGTCATGATCTTCCTTGGGCCTCGCCTTGCCCACAGTGACTCCCTAGTCTCTCCTAGACATCCTTCAAGTACTCGTTCCTCGTTCTTCAGTCTGTTAGTAAGGTCGGCATTTACCCGGCGCATCCGAACTGACGTAAGCTTTCATCACGTGTGGACCAATAACCGCGTCGCGTCTCCCCTCGTTCTGCTCTTATGAGGGTCATCTCACGCATAAAAAACAACAACAGAACTTCACATGTCTGCTATATACCCAATCTTTAAAAATCTTCAATGAAATATCAATCGATAGACAGAGAGGGGTCTTCGCGAGCTTGACTGCCCACCGCACTAAAGCAGCCGTGAATATCTCATTCTCTGCAACATACGCACTTCGCATGCTTAAATCACCTCTGTTCTTCTTGATTTTTTTTTCTGTTCATTATTAGACCTTACACGAGCCTATGCTCTTTTCTCGGGTGACCAAAGCATTTTGGCATTGCGTATAGGGCATCCGAGTGCTGCCAAACTTGCACATACTACAACATCTAAGGATCTAGATCTTCAATTTGGATAAATATTTGGTAAAGTGACTATTGTAACATTCCGAATGATCTTGCGGGCTCAGATTTATTATTTAGTCGAAGTAGCTTTGAGGTAGAAATTTTCGAAGATATTTAGACCTCCGAGATCCGAAAAGCTTACGTCAGAGTCGACCCTACGGGTCCAGGGCGCGCTTACTACAGGACTAGTGACTCCCCCCAGATGCAGATGTCCACTCGTGAACGCTTCGGCAGCCATCGATGTTCCGCTGGTCCTTGCCTGGGATTCTGCGCGCGCACCGAGCTTGCAACCATCTGCTGCATTGCGCGCGTGGAACGTTGAACCTCGGCCGCGGCCCCAACACGCCTAATTAGATCGATTCTTGGCTGGGCTGCGGTGGCACTGTGAAGCTCGCTACTGGCGATCCGCGCGATTCCGTCTTCGTTCGTTTGCAGGCTGTCCCACGCATATCTCATTCCGATCAATATTGCCTCCAGCGACTGCTTCAGCCCCGCACAGCAAGAGCAGCGAAGGCAATCTATTCGGCGGCGCCTCCGCTCTCATTTGCTTCGAGATGGTTGAAGCAAGGTCTTGCATGCTTTCATGGTGCTCGAGTGGACGGTGAGGGCAGATATGGGAGGGGTCCGCTGTTAGAACGAAAGAGAATCATATGCTTAAGCTAGCAGGCTCCAGTCCAAACGAGGAGATGCGCATTCTTCTCCCCATCCCTCTCGTCCGCGCCTAGCACCACCTCGCGGAGTATGGCTTCTGGATCACCGTCCCCGCGCGCTTCCAGTCCGGTGATGCCATTACATAGATGTATCTCCACGCAGATGCTCCTGCGCCCCTTCGGCATTAGCTAAAGAAGACGACCTACACCAGTCATGAAGCAGTCATCATAAACACAGTCTAGCACAACGACCGAAGTCGTGCAGCTCAATAGTGACCATCGACGTGATCATATAAATAATCAGTCTCGAATTCAATGCTACCTTGTATGTAGTATGTCGCGCCAACATGCGAAAAGGATTCGAGCTACGTAGAGTACAGTCCAATTGAAGGAGAGCGGGCCGGGAAGTTGCATGTATGTACATGAGACATCATTATGAGGGTCCGAGTCCAAGAAAGTGTCCATATCATTGACCCGCAGAACGAAGCAGAGAAGCACACCGAAATCGTAAGAAAGAGGTTCAAAGAGTGCGTGGTCATCCCGCGAGGCGTCAAATTTGACGAGGGCGCCTCGAAGCTCGCAAACATCATGCGGCAGCAGGGCTCGACGATAGGGACGGGCGAGGTTTCGGGATACCTGTCGAACACCATCAGCACGCGCCCGTCAAAGACCCAAACCAGAGGCACCTACCAGTCGAGGCCCCAAATCCCATGGTAGATCGTCCCCTCGCAACTCGCGAACTTCCTATGTACATAGCTCGCAGGCATGTTATGCTTGCACCCCATGTCGCTTTCCACGCGCATGCTGTCCGCCCCCGCTCGGGCCCATGCATGTGTGGGCTGTTGCTAGTGAAGAACGACCAGGTATCGCTTCAGACTGAAAGTGTTCCTGGATATGGGCACGTCAAAGAGGTCCCGCTGTATACGTGCCTGCGCAAGTCGAACTCGCCGCAAGCTGGCACTCTCCGCCACGCAGCCCGCAAACCTCCCCCTCGCCACTCGCGGTCAAGTTGCGCCCGCAACCCATCTCATCATACGTGTGGACTCCTTGCTTGCATTCGGGCCCGTGCTTGCAGGAGCAGCACTGGCTATGGCCGAAGCTTGTCCACTCGGCGTGCTGTTGAGATCTGTCGTGCATGGCTTCTGTTCTTCGTAACTCGATGATGATATGGTGCCTGTCGCCGTCCTCAGTGTATTCCTCCATCCGGTTCGTGTTCCTGTCGATGGCCATAACGGTGTCTGTGCCGGAGTGAGGGAGACCGGTCAGATGGGTGTGGAGGCGCGCTGAAAGTGAAACGTACGTATATCTGGAGAGGCCATCGTTGGCGCCTGACTTCTCGTCCTAATCGGTAGATCGTCGCAGGCGGTGTCCTCGTCGGACGCAGTGTTAGCGCTGTCCTATACAAGCCTTCGGCTTCGTGCATGCGCAGAGCAGAGGCAGTGTAGCTGGTAGGACGAAGACAACTGGAGAAAGAAATCGTGATTAGACGAAGCAGCCAGATCATGCAACTAGAAGAGACACACCTCAGATGAGTAGGCGATTAGCCATAACGCGCTTTTGGAATCATATTGAAGTAAGACAGCCCCGGAAGGAACTTCAAGGAGACCATAGCATGCTAGAAGAACTTTGCGCGGGTAGATCGCATTGTCAACGTCGTGCCGGAGTCCATCGACTAGCAACACCTTGACGGGTTGCAGCAAGCAGACCTGCCAGTTCAAACACGACGCGTAATCGGTATCCACCACCTCATCTGGTCTTCATCAGCCAACTAGTTCGCTTGAAGGTTGCTGGTGATATGCTATGCATGTAAAGTATCCCGCGTGTTCGACCATGTTGGTCGTCGTCCGAGCAGCCGTCTCAACTCTGGACCTGGTTGCGCACAGAAGCGAGCTCGTCAGCGAGCCAAGGCACTCGCCCTTGGTGTCCCGGATATGGACGCTGTCGTACTTGGGTAGTCCCATTTGATGCTCGAATTCCGGTGCCGCGTGCCATGACTCGCTGGATCTTGGCGGCGTCCGCGTCAACGCCGTTCCTGCTAAGTGCGCTAACTAGGAGAACAGGTGGGAAGTCAGCATTCAGGACACGCGGCGGGGAGGGAGTATAAGATGAAGCAGACAAGGACATTAAATCGGAGAGCGCATGCTCGTACCTCTGACGATCAGACCAGGGGGCAGGCGCCGGAACATTCCGTGAAACCATGCCCCCCCCCTGGTCGTGGGAATGTGGCTGTGCGACGCGCGAGCCACCGTCTCCTCATCCCACCCGTTTGTCGATTACAATAGCGTGGATGGTCACATTTTATAGAGTAGAATTTGATGTCAGTCTTAAATTGAATAATTTGAGAGTAAAAGCGCAATATTTAGTTGCATTTATGGCACAGATTAGGGAGTGCACATGTTCTTCCTTCTACTGGGAAACACTACATGTAAAAAGAGAACACAATCGAGCCCAAATAATCTCGGACTTGCTTGAAATCAAACTATATTTGTGTAAAGTACTCTCTGGCAAATCTTCTTCGAGTTGTGACAGTGCATGCTGCAGCTGGCGGCTTTGATACCTGAGTGGTAGAGTGGCAGAGTGCTGTGCGGATGGCAGATGCGCTGAAAATTTGAGAAATTGCTTCAAATATGCTAGTTTACATGATGGATTTGCGGAGCAGCGCATTTGTGTTTGATCAAGAAGCAGCTTGAAGACAAATGAAGAGGTTGTAGAGGAGGGACATGTGCACTCCCTAATCTGTGCCATAAATGCAACTAAATATTGCGCTTTTACTCTCAAATTATTCAATTTAAGACTGACATCAAATTCTACTCTATAAAATGTGACCATCCACGCTATTGTAATCGACAAACGGGTGGGATGAGGAGACGGTGGCTCGCGCGTCGCACAGCCACATTCCCACGACCAGGGGGGGGGGCATGGTTTCACGGAATGCTCCGGCGCCTGCCCCTTGGATCAGACTCCACTTGGGCAGGCAGAAACGCTGACGGCGAGCATCAACGGGATTTTCTTGAATGTGTTGACAGCTGGTTGCGTAACCGGAGACGCATTTCAGCATCGCTTCGCTCATAATCTTTGTTTATCTTTTGTTGACTGGGCGCCACATTTCTCCACCCACCCGGGGCCGATTGCAGTCGGCAGGCAAGGATTTGGGTAAAGGCTCGCCGCAACAGGCAATTGAGTGGAGCCGAGGTGGGGCAAAGTGGTGATGCACAAACAACAAGCCAAACAGAAAAAGTGTATAGAGCGATACC
>JACXVL010000097.1:23770-39770 GCA_014898675.1 Athelia sp. TMB | reverse complement strand
GCCGCAACAGGCAATTGAGTGGAGCCGAGGTGGGGCAAAGTGGTGATGCACAAACAACAAGCCAAACAGAAAAAGTGTATAGAGCGATACCGAAATGCGTCTCCGGTTACGCAACCAGCTGGAATACTTTCGTTGTTCATTCAGAGTGGATTGAAGTGCGGCGGACTGTGGAGTCTGGTGGACTAAGATTGGGGAGACTAGACAGAAAAACAGAGGAGAGTACATAGTCGAAGCAGATTGCAGCTGGATTGTGGTCGTTGGTTGACGGACTTGATCTGGACTCGATGCAAAAGGCCACGAAAACCACGTGGCTCGCTTAGTTAACTGTGCCGCTTCCTTGCGTTTCTTCGCTTTGATCAATTTTGCCCCCACCAAAGACCAAAGACCAAAGACTGCTCCTCCAATCGCTACTTCAGGCTTAATGAAATTGCGCCATGCGGCAGCTGCAGCCGCTCCCCAATCAGTATTACTGGTGATCGACGCGTGTTTGCGGCGACTTGATGATGCAGCTCGAACCTCGAGGCGGTTTTTGCAGTGCTTTCATGATCAGCTGTCTCATCTTATTGCCAAGCTCGAGGCCGGAATCGGCACTCGAAGATGTCCCGCGGTTTAACGTGCATTTTCTGCTCCGTCGTACCTCTGTCGGTGTTTGTTGAGTTTTCTCCGGTTTCATATCACTTGCACTTCCGCCTTTCGGCCCACTCATGGATGCCTGTCTTTTGATCTCTATGCCCTAGGCCGCAGAGCGTATCAGTATACCTCATACCGCGTGCCCTCGCCTTCTCTGCCGTCCCGGGATCACAGAAATGCTTTTCTATCCCTCGTTCTTCTTTGTTCCTTACTGCCTCTCGGAATCAATTCAGAAGCCAATTTTGTCCCCAGTGTATCACGTAGGCTACCTCAGTAAAGAGCGCACGATGAACTTGAGTGCGGAGCAGATTCAGCTTGCTGACCTCCATGCCATATCTCGTATACCACTATTAAGTAAATACAGCCCGCTCTGTATCGCTAACGTTGCTCACTGCCATTCACGTCCGTGCCATCCCGCTTCTCTGCAGTATCAATGAACTCGGAAGTTTCGCCTTCGGTCAGCGCAATGCCGCAAGCATCCAGCAAAATCTTTAAACACCGCTCCCTCGGGCCCTGCAGTCCCAAAGTGAGCAACTTCTGACAGGCAGCGCATATCTCGGACACGAGGCGGACATGGCTGTTGCAGGCGCGTCTACACATTATTAGCCGGCTGCTCGAAACCAGCAGGCTAACACGCTGCCACAGCGGCATTTAAATTCACCCTCGTTCATTCGTTCCGACCATCAACTCGATAAACTACTATCGACTGATCCTTCTTCATGTCTACACCACACAAGAGGCCTCGAACGGAGAGTTCCGTGTCGGATGAGGCTGGGCCTTCGAGGAAGGTTGCAAGATGGGAAAACCTTGAAGTGACCGGTGGTCATGCGGCTACGGTGCGCAGAATAAAGCATATTCTCATTCCAATTTTCCTAACACATCTCAGGGTTCTACGTTCAATGCCACCGGGAATTCCGGAGCGGTGGCGATGGTAGCCGGGAATTTCATAAACGGTGACTATAACGTGATTCAAGAAGGAGAGAGAGGGCTGCGAGATAGGGTGAAAGGAATACAAGACGACCGGAAGAGTTCGTTTTTCGTGCACTTTTAAGTGTCGTTTGATCACTAATGCCCCATTCAGAAGAGAAGATAGAAAAGTGGATGGCCGCACCTGATACCTCGCTGAACTACAAAGCTGCCCGCGAGAAACATCAGCGGGGGACGGGATCTTGGTTTGTCGGCGGACCTGATTTCAAAAACTGGAAAGACGGCCCGCCGGGCTCCGTTCTGTGGCTTCGTGGAGGTCGTAAGTTATTCATCTTAGAGAGACCGTGGCATTCTTATACCTGCACTCTTCAGCTGGATGCGGAAAGACCATATTGTGGTGAGTATCGGTCATCTTTATTCTATGAAGAATCTTACAAGAGTTTCAATAGCTCGTCTGCTATGGAGAACGTCAAGGATTCATGCCGAGGAAAACCCTCAGTCGGCTACGCGTATTTCTTCTTTGATGGCACAAGCGCCCAATCCAAGCTCGCTAATCACGAAAGCATGGTCCGATCAATCATCATGCAACTTGCCGACCTGGTCGACGGGATTCCCCCTGAACTGGTAGCTTTGTACGAAGGCGAACACAGTGGGCGTAGCCAGCCGTTGCTCGCATCTCTCGAGAATACTCTGCTGCGAATAGTCCAATCACTTAGCGCGGTATACATTGTCATTGATGCGCTGGATGAGTGTGACGACCGGCCCAAGCTATTAAGATGGATAGACACCGTTACTTCCCAGACGTCGAGTCTCCTGCACCTCATGGTCACTAGCCGCCCAGAGCCTGACATCAAAGATCGTCTCCGCCCCCTCTGTAACATGTGCGAGGTCGACGTTGCGGATCGTCGAGGATCACATGATATTCGTCGCTATATCGATGCGATTCTCTCTGAGGTTCACGCTTGGACTGAGTCGCAGAAAGAGTTGGTGCGAACTGCTCTTGTAAATGGTGCTCGTGGAGTGTGAGATTTATCATGTTTGATTTTACGTCGACCATGCTAATAATTCTCTTTGATCAGATTTCGATGGGTGGCTCTCATGATTCACCAACTACTATCAGACCAATGCTTGAGTACATCAGAACTGAAGAAACGCCTCAAGTCGTTACCAAAAGGTCTAGACGAAGCCTACACCAAAATAATTCAACAGAGCACTCGCCGGGCCGACATCATCAGGCTCTTACAGTGGATAATATTCGGTGAACAAGATTTTACTGCTCAGCAACTCGCAGAGGTGGCGGCAATCAACTTTGATGCGGGCGGCGATACCTTGCCCTTCTATGACCCTGATCGGCGTTATGGAAGTCCTGACAGTGTACTGAGAGCTTGCTCCGGCCTTGTTATTGAGGTGCAAGGTGCGAATGTATCTCGACAAATCCTCTAGGTCCGAGACTGATGTAATGATGAGTAGGTTATAATCGCCAGACTTACCGTGGAGAAAGTATGATTTGAAGTTCCTATGCGGCGTGGAGTTTACTGATGGATAGTAGTTCACATCAAGATCGCTCACTTCTCAGTAAAGGAATTTCTGCTTTCGAAAGTCATTCAGCTCGGACCCACGAAATCCATCCGCTGCAATGAGAGCATTTCCCACCAAGCTATCGCTCAAACCTGCCTTGCATACCTTTTTCATCTCGGCGGGCTCGAGAGCATTACCACCGCCATTAACGCATCTTTTCCATTGGCCACGTATGCAGGGAATCAGTGTGTCTCCCATATGGAATCCATTCGCGGCGAGGACATGGACTCTACCCAAAAAGAGTTTATTCAACAGTTAGCTTTACCCAGCACGACCTGCGTGCTCGCCAATTGGTCTCAATTGCGAGCTTCTCGCGAACGGTTCGACTGGACCATTGGTCTCGACGATACAACAATAGAACATCAGAATTTCGCGCCATCTCTGTATTATGCCAGCACGCTCGGTCTCACACCACTCGTCGGGAAATTAATAGATAACGGCGCCGACCTCAACGAGCTGGGTGGCAAATGGGGCACTGCCCTTCAAGCGGCATCACATGAGAATCACCTCGAGATTGCGCAGCTGTTGCTGGAGACTGGGGCCGATGTGAATGCCACGGCAGGAGAGTACGGCACCGCGCTCCAGGCGGCATCTTTCCAGGGTCACCTCGATATTGCGCGGCTGCTGCTGGAGAAAGGGGCGGATATGAATGCCACGGGAGGACCGTACGGCACCGCGCTCCAGGCGGCATCGTATCAAGACCACCTCGAGATTGCGCGGCTGCTGCTAGAGCAAGGGGCAGATATGAATGCCACGGGGGGACAGTACGGCACCGCGCTCCAGGCGGCATTGTGTTTTACGCACCTCGAGCTTGCGCGGCTGCTGCTGGAGAAAGGGGCGGATGCCAATGCCACGGGAGGACATTACGGCACCGCGCTCCAGGCGGCATCGCGTGGGGGCCACCTCGAGCTTGCGCGGCTGCTCCTGGAGAAAGGGGCGGATGTTGATGCCCCGGGAGGACTGTACGGCACCGCGCTCCAGGCGGCATCGTATTTGTATCACCCCGAGATTGCGCGGCTGCTGCTGGAGAAAGGGGCGAATGTTAATGCCACGGGAGGAGAGTACGGCACCGCGCTCCAGGCGGCATCGTATATGGGTGAGTTCGAGATTTCCCACCTGCTGCTGGAGAACGGGGCGGATGTAAACCTCAGAGGAGGGGAGTACGGCACCGCACTGCAAGCGGCGGCGTATGGGGGACATTTCGAGATCGTCAAGCTGCTGCTGGAGAAAGGCGCGGAGGTCAACGCCCGGGGAGGCAAGTGCGGATCGGCCCTTCAGGCAGCGCGGGCCACTTGGCATGACAGGGAAGCGAAGGCGATCGTGCAGTTGCTCAAGGAACATGGCGCGTTGGAGATGGAGTCAGACGTCGAATGGAACAATACTAGTGCCGCAGTCAGCAGTAGGTCGAGTTCAATGGACTGAACCAATTTGCCTTCAACATTTTGTCCGTGAATGGCCTGATATTTAAATCTATCGTGTTGGAATTGGCTTTCATGTTCGTGATGTCCGAATGCTGACAGAGGCCAGCGCAGGGCTATGGGCCCCGAGTTGTACCTTATACGTTAGCGAGCCAGGGTACGGTGAGGACGCGGTGAGGACCCGACGCCGTGTACAGTAGTACTCAGTTGTAGAATCATACGTATACGTTGGTCTTGCTGAGGAAACGGGAGCTTCGAGTCGGCTTACGCGCCAGTGATCATGCGAGTGCATCATTCTCAGCAGAGATGATTTGCGCCACGCGAACTCGCGATTGAAACAATAGTGGACTGCTGCAGACTTTGAAAATAGATTTTGGTTGTATTGATAGTACATCGATCCAGAGGACCAGAGCAGCCAGTTCTTCGGACTACTCGGGCCGCGAATCGCTGGGTCCATTCCGTCTGGCGTCGAGGCTGGGAGGAGGGAAGGGATCTGGCCAGATCCAGTCTTGGGTATCATGTCATCGCGTGCGTCGCCGGCTTCGTCATTGGGCAAGGGATCGGCTTCTTCGTCGCGTTTGGTCATCCCCTCCCCTCTGCGGGCTCCTCGGCCGACAACAACTCTGATAATAGAAGCGGCGGGACCTCATCGATCGCCGGGGTTCATCGATTTTTCATCTTCCCCGTTTCCGCGATCTCCTCGATCAATATTATCGCGCCTGCATCAACCGAGTTTGCCTGTTCCATCGAGTTCTGGGACCCATCGATCTCTTCTTCGGACTCTGGGTGAGACACCGCGATGCCTGTCGTACATCATCAGCGCGCGCCTTCGGGGACCAAAACAGAACCACTCACCAAATTGAGGCCCGCGAGCCATCAACAGATCGTTCTCCGTGTCGCAGTGCTTGGCCTTCCCGCTCAGGCAGCTCGTGGGCGAGCTCCACTCAAGATATATCGCTCCATACATGCGCATGCATGTCGAGTCCACTCGCCCCATCCACGCCTATATGCCGACCTGGGCGTCGCTGGCGGCTCCACCATTCGCGGACGGCCAGCTCGGGGAGAACGTGTTCCGACACACCAACGCTTCGACTGGGTTCCCGTTCGAGCAGGAGCAGTGCGGGCCGAGCTCGCCGCCGTGCCTCCCGCCCTCACGATGCTCCTGGAACAGCCGCGGCGCTGATGACTTGCGCGCAGTTGCTGGCTCGAGCGGCCTCGAGCGTCTGGTGGGGATACGCCGAGTGCAGTGCATTGCAAACTCGTCGGGCTCCGCCCCCATACCGCCCAACTCCCTCCACTAACAACAGCCCGCATATCCGGGGTGAAGTTGCGCCGGCCCATCTCCGTGCACAAAGATGAGTTCGATACCCTTGGCTCCATCAGCGACAGCACCGACCATCCTTCCCTACGGCTATGGGACGCCATTGGAGCGCTCGCTATCGTGATGGTCAGGTGTGGACGAAAGCTCGAGGACAAATCCGAGGCGTCTGGCGACGCCACGAGGAAAGCGGCATCGACATCCAGGACGACATGAGCGCGCTTGAGTCGACAATGTGTGCCCTTCCTGATTAGTATCCATTGTTCCCGATGTCCCGATGGCATTTACGTAGACCTCTGGGATGTGTTAGGATCGGACTTAAAACCTGCTTTATTCCGCGCACCGCAACGACATAACCGCTCCTCCCGCCAACACCGTCCAATCTTGCTATCTTTCCTGTGGGCCTACTCCCATCTGACATGGAAATCTCTGCCCGAGTCCTCTTGGCTCGCGGTATCATGAAGAAGATCGATAGCAGTTTGTGTTGGGTATGGTGGAAGCACGACGAGGCGCAACTTGGCTGCCCAGAGTGCCAGCATGTTAGACCGCGTGGTGCATAGAGACTGGGACCGATAGTAATTTTGAGCGGCTGTATATTAGAGAATAGACGCGTCTGGACAGCCATGTAAAGCTCATGTCCGGGATCCGCACCCCGGTCAGAACTTACTTAGTTCGAAGCTGCAGTACCCAGTGGAGCGATATTTTAGAGCTTCGCAGCGTGCTTGTGGCGTTTCTGTAACGGATGGCCATTGAAAAGGCGCCCGAATTGACTGGCAGCGAAGCGGGATGCCATGGACATGAGAGTGGCAGTGAGCAACGTTAATAATATCAAGCGGACTGTAGTTGCTCGATGATGGTGCACAAGATTCGGCACACAAATCAGCAGTTTTGGTCCAGGGAGTAGAGATTATGATATCTTCAGCCACAGTGCTGCCGTGGCCGAGAGGCGGCAAGCATAAGGAACTTGAAACCAGAGAGGGCTCAAGCCTCAAGCAAACATCGATGAAGATGCGCGCCCACTCGCACGTAGACATACATGATATGTCATAACATATCTGCGAGAAGAGCCGGTTCTGATATAAGCGCTAGGCAGATGCACTCGACGCACTGCAAAGATGCGTTCCAGCAACCTCCCCCAACTCTTGGACAGCATCGAGTCCGAGTCGTTTCACACACGTGCCAATTAGAGCCACCAGTTGGGAAGCGTCGTGCATGCTGCAGGGAGATCGATAATGTCGTCGTATGACACGATTAACCCAGCTCGAAGACGAAATCTGAGGCACCTGAGGCCCAGTGAAAAGTCACTCGGGGTGGCTCAGCACGGGTCGGATGTGGCCCGCATGCCGGAGAATGCAGATGGGCGCTGTAGAATGCGCCAGGGACCGAGAATTATCAGCTCGTGCCGGTCAATACCTGTAATCCTCTGCGCACCCGAGCACAACCGAGCACCTCAGGCGAGGGCGGCCGACAGTTAGTCATTAGAGCGTATTTGGTGCACCCTATAAGCCCCGATTTTTCGGATTTTGACAGACTCCGAGCAAATTCTGTGACTGCTTAATGAGGCTGCGTGACGGCTTCAGAGTCGCTGCGCGAAGACCAATTATCTTCATTTTATCTCGTTCTACCACCAAAGGTTGCTCGGTATGATTACTGTTAATTCTGGCAGAAAATTATTGCTTAATGTGGTCTTTGTGAAGGCAAAGCTGCTCACATTGAGAAGCTCGCCACCACAGTCACAGTAGTCACTACAAACTCCGCAAGATTTGACAGAGGCCGAGCGGAACTTGGAGTGGTGCACCAAATACGCTCTACAGTGTCGTACACTTAAAATAGGCCCGCCCGCCACACCATCAATTTTGCTCATTTCGACTTCAGATTTTGAATTTTAGAAGGGACCTTGGGTCTCTGATCATAAAACTGCAAGAAAAATTTTAGTAGAGGAAGTCACGTGACATTCCACATTTCGGGAAGGAAAATTCAACTGTATATCATGGATTTTTGGAGGTTTTGGAGATCAGGACATCACTTTAAACATCATTTGGACATAATTTGAGTGTTTCGACTCGGATCCTGTCAATCATTCCCCATACTGACTCTATCTGGGCAGTCACCCACTCAGGTGGAGCCGCCACAGCTTCCTTATAAGGCAGGTGGCAGTGCAGTGGCGTGAGAGTTTCCACATTTAGGATATCAAATTTTCTTAGAAGTTAGAAATCGAAAATTTTGACCAGGTAGCATCAAAGCCCTGATCATTCTGAGTACTTTTGTGTAATTTATGTAAATTTTGGGGCGGAATTGCGGTGGCAGAAGGGTAATCGCGCGGAGGCTGTGGCGGTGGTCGGTTTTGAGCGTACGACACTGTATTCTCAGTGTCCCTCGGGTGTTACCTGCTCTGGTCGGATTTGAGTGGCTCCGAAGTGCTTGCGGGCAATTTCTGTTCTCCTCAGGTTCCCTCTGCAGTGTACTGCAGAATGGGACTCGAATTATTGCTATATAATACAATTTCGGTGCCCCTCGGGCGCCATCTGCTATACCCAGACCTCCTACAGCACAGATACACCTGGCCGGTTGCCCCGCTACCCGCTCGTCCTCGACAACCTCCCTGGGTGATCCAATCACGTGAGCCGAGGAGACATGGCCTGTAGCTAAGCCATTTCAGCTAAACCCGATAGGAAAGAAAAGAGAATGGTGCGTACATCCACAACATGGGCTTTCATTTGGTTATGGTGTTGCGTATTGTGCTATACAATAGCTGATACCGTTATTGTGAGAGCGATATTAGCTAACGAAGCAGTTAATGAATGCAACACTTACCCAATATCGCGCATATAGTCGACTGATGAAGCCTAAATGGCCGTCAGTGGGCGGATATGGATCGGTGAAGGATGCGAGTTTACCTGTATGGCATCCCGCGTACTGGGACGTCTTGAGAAACCTATCGTTGTGAATAATAAAGGTAGACAGGGGAGGATGAATGTCATACCCAGGCAGATTAGTCGAGACCCGACACTTGTGTATCATGTCGAGCTCTTTCAACAGAAGCAGAAACGATCTTCGTTAGTTTCGACGCGTACTGAATGTCTCCATTCGCTGTTGAGACATACCTTGGATTCCGACGTGTCGCATCGTGCTCCAAGATGGGCCCACCAACAGCGGCACTCTGGCCGGACCATCGTACGCAGCTGCTCACTTGGCGACCAGATCCCCGTCGTCATCAATTTCGCATGTAGTTACCAGGTAAAGAGATGCAGGCGGAGGGGAGGGGAGGGGAGGAACAAGGGGGAAGATGGTGGTAAGAGGACAAGGTGCGCGCGCCATGGGACTTGTAAAACCCGACACTTATGAAATGCATTTCGATTACCGATGTGATATCGCAGTCGATAGCTTGCGATGACGCAAAGTTCTTGAACATATTTATAGAGTCTAAGATCGCGAAGTCTTACGATCAGATTGCGATCAGATATGGAATCATTGAATTCGAACTCGATGTCATTCACCCGAGCAGACCAGGACGCGACAGAAATCGTCCGGATACGCGGGCCATATCCGATCCGCACTGACGCACCCCGAGTCAGTTTTCACTGGGCCTGAGGAGCGAGATGGGCACAAGCAAGGCGAAGAAACGGAAGCGGCCGCGATCCAGTCATGTGCATGTGGCCCACGTGGCCAGCCATTTGCGCTCCGAGTCCCGACTCCCGACTGAACCAAATATTAATGGTTGATCGATATCGACGACTGCAGTCTGCTTCAAATTCCAAATTCTCTCCTCTGCTTTCAACTTTCTGTCTTGTCTGCGCGTACTATCTCGGTCCACTAGACTCCCACGGCTCGAATCACTGTAACTCACCCTCACCAATTGTGAAACTATACAACACGCCCAAGAAAAATCCGTTGACGCTCGCCGTGAATATCTGCCTACACAGTCATTGCAAGGGAATCGGATCGCTAAAGGTATGAGCATGTGTTCTACGATTTCATGCGCTCGCGTGCCTTACTCCATAAACTCCCCCCTACCGCATATCTTGAATGTAGACTGACTCCCTCTTCTCCTCAGTGACAACATCGTCAGATGTCTTGGGTCTATCAATGTTGCGCCCCAAAATGTTATCCATAGGAATGGAACTTTGTCGACATCGGGCCCGGTGGCAAACTTGTGCGTCTCCTTCTCCCTACCTCATTCCCCTCGATCTAACTGGCCTGCGTAGTGGTTGGCGTCGACGCGGATGGCACCAAGTTTCAAGTCCTGACATGTGGCACTAGACCTCGAGGCAGGGGTGGAACTGCATATCTATGTTTGACGAAATGCCAGGTCCAATCTCGGGTATTACCAACAAGACCTGCTATCACGTGCGTCGTCGGCTTCGTCATTAGGCAAGGGATCGGCTTCTTCGTCGCGTTTGGTCATCCCCTCCCCTCTGCGGGGTCCTCGGCGCCGACAACTCCGAGCATAGAAGCGGCGGCACCTCATTGATCGCCGGGGTTCATCGACTTTGCATCTTCCCCGTTTCCGCGATCTCCTCGATCGATATTATCGCGCCTGCATCAACCGAGTTTGCCTGTTCCATCGAATTCTGGCGCCGATCGACCTCCTCTTCGGACTCTGCCGCCTCAAGCGGCATGGGGGAGCAAGTCGAGGCTCGACGCGTCCGATGGTGACGAAAGGCGCGCTGTCCCCGCCTTCCTCTCCTTCCCAATCATTGGGCTTGGTGTGTCCCTGTCGCCACCTCACAGGCTATGCATATCAGACCTGCACCCGCGCGCTTCCTATGCAGCGAGCACCACTGGAAAATGTCTCGCGCGTGCGACCCCGCGACCTTGCGTGCCCGAGATGCAGTGGACAGTCTGGGCTAATAGACGGCCCGAGTGCGATTCGGGAATCAGAATCGGGATGCAAGGGGGACGCAGTAATCTAGAGTTGCGAGAGCTAACAAGAACACGAAATTGCAATGTTGATTACACGGTAGTGCTGCTTTGAAGAAAACCCAAGTGCTCACAGAACTGAATCGACCTCGAAGTAATAGTGTGATTATGCGCCAATGGTACGTAGCGTTATTCGCAAACAGAGGCAAGATAACCGAGACACTGACGATATGCAGGTCACAATTCCGTCAAATAAGAGATCTAGCAGGGAGCCGTTCGTATATACGTAGTTGAGACCAAGTAACGTGGGATGCAAGTCTGGAAAAGCGTCCCACGTCGATTGTCCGCAGTACTAAGCAAAGGTACAGCTAGATGCACGGAGTAGAGAATCAGAAGAGCGATGCGATAGTGGTCCGTAAGATAAATGAGGCGTGGTTGCGCTTGTACAGCTTGTTCTGCGAGTAGATGGGCTTGAAGAGCACGCCTTGATCCTCGCAAGTGTCGCGCCACTTGAAGGCTCGACGATGGGATCAACCACGAGGGCGAGTAGGACGCCGTAATGCCTGTCGCGCGTCATCAGCACGAACCTTCGGGGACAAAAACAGAAGGACTCACCTATTTGAGGCCCGCGAGCCCATCGACAGATCGTTCTACGCGTCACAGCCCAAGGACTTCTCGCTCAGGCAGCTCGTGGGCGAGCTCCACTCGAACTCTATCGCTTCATACGTGCGCATGCATGTCTCGAACCCACTCACCCCATCTACGCCCATATGCCGACCTGGGCGTCGCTGATGGTTCCACCACTCGCAGACTGCCAGCTCGGGGAGACCGTGTTCCGGCACACCAACGCTTCGACTGGGTCCCCGTTCGAGCAGGAGCGTGCGGGTCGAGCCCACCGTATTGCCTCCCGCCCTCACGATGACCTTGGAGCAGCCGCGACGCCGATGACTTGCGCGCAGTTCCTGGCTCGAGCGGCCTTGAGCGTCTGGTGGGGATGATGCGCATGCCGCGCCCAAGCGTAGTGCATTGCGAACTCGTCGCGCTCCGCCCCGATATCGCCCAACTGCCTCCGCCAACAACAGCCCGCACATCCTGGGTAAAATTGCGCCCTCCCATCTCCATGCGCAAAGGTGGGTTCGATACCCTCGGCTCCATTAGCGGCAGGGCGTTGACCATCCTTCCTTGCGGCCATTGGGTGAAATTGGAGCGCTCGGCATCGCGATGGCCAGGTGTGGGCGAAAGCTCGAGGGCAAATCCGAGGAGTCTAGCGACGTGACGAGGAGTGCAACAACACTTGGGGCGACGTGAGCGCGCTTGAGTCGATAATGTGTGCCCTTCCTGATGGGTATCCATGGCGAGCGCGCCTTGAAGCTGGTGAGCGCCGTTCTGCACAAGAGATCGGCGATGGGGTCCTCCTGAGCGAGGGTTTGTGGTGCCTGCATACATCATAAGCTCGCGCTCCCTCAAAGACCCAGACCGCGGGTACTTACCAGCTGAAGGCCCGCATCCCATGGCAGATTCGTCCCTCTCGCGACTCGCGAACTCAGACTCGCGTAGCCCACAGGCACGCCCCACTCGCACCCCATCTCGGTTTCCCTGCGCATGCTTTCCGCTCATGCCGGGTCGCGAGTCGCGCTGAAAGCATTCCCGAGCACGAGCCCGTCGATGGATTCCCGCTCGAGACGCTCATGCGCAGTTCAGGCTCGGCGCCCAGTCGCCGCGTCCCCTCCGCCTCGCAGCTCGCGAACTTCCTCTAGCTAATCGCGGGCGTTTCCTCCCGCTCTCCATCCCTCATTCGTGGCGCAGACCCTCGCTATTTGCGCCTGTCTTGATGCTGGTCTTCGTGCGCAATCATCGGAGTTGAGCCTGCACATAGTCCTTCGGCGCAGAGCATACCTACTGGAGTTTGTCGTTGGGGTCATGCCCGTCCTGAATCCGAACTTGGTCTATCGTGCGTACTTTGGTGTAGTTAGGCACCTGGTTCGGGTGTGTTGTCATCGGGCGAGAGAGTGCCTGCGCTGAAGAGAGAGCAGACTGAGGTCAGACGGATGTGGCCAATGTACGAGGAAAGCAAGACGTACAAGTCTTTGTACATGCCACGGTGGGAGCTTGACTTCTGGTTCTGGCCAATATCGTTGCAGTCGGTGACTTCACCGGACATGTCGTGGGTATTATCCTATACTGGCGCCTGGCTGCAGAAGACGCTGCCTGGACTTTGATTCCCTTGATTTTGCGACGCTGGGAATCTACGCGCGGTTCCTTGTGTGCGTAAGATACAGTCCTTCGAGTTTCACGTTTGAGAATGAGATGATGCGCACGTCGTGCCCGGACCTGGTGGGCCACGAGAACCCGCGACGTAAACGTTGTTCGCGTATAGTCTGAGACAAACTGCGCTGCTGGAGGCCCGTAACTGTCCTTTCTGCTCTGGCTCGCGGCGCTCGTCGTGGGCGAGCCCGCGTCCCGAGTCTCGTTCTCGTTCTCGCTACTGTTGCATTCCTAGATGCGAGTTTTGTTGTTGCTGATGAGCATGCGTCATTCAGCGTGGTCGATAATCTTGGTCTTTGAACGACGAACGCGGTTGCCGCCGTACTGTCGTCCCGCCCTGGTTGGTGTTCCTTGGCAGCACACCACCAGACTTGCTTCTTTCTGCCGTTGGGTCAATACCGCAGCTCTGAGGAGGGAGAAGTTACGTCAAAACACTGGGGAGGAGATCGTGGAAGGAAAAAGACATACATGTGTATGCTCTTCAGACCCAGCTTGCACCGCCAGCGACCGCGACAGGCGAGGCTTTTGTTCTACCAGCCGACGAGTGCTTGGCGTCATGCGTTCTCACTGCAGAGAAAGCGTAGTCAATATGGGTTCGGTATATCATGGAGAGTAGGAGCATGGTGGCATGAAGCAGACTAGGTAGGTGATCGAAAAAATACGCGCATGCTACATACCTCCATGGAAGGATTCTGCGTCGATTGATGTCCAATCTTGTTCACCATATTGAATAGTCAACATGCATTTCATTGCGGGTTAAAGAGATAGCGCCGGATAAGCTGCAGGTCTGGCTGCATAAGAGACGAGAAGCAAGAGAAGAGGGCGGTAGGCAGCAAGCATCAGCGAAAGGCATCAGGTAGACAGAGGCAGGTACGCGATGAGCCTCATCCTAGCTTGGCAGTGCTGAGCAATGAATCTTTGATAGATGTTGCAGAGAGATCGAGAATGAGCTCGAGGAGTCGACGAGGACGAGGGCAACGAGCGACTTGTTGACCCGTGAGCATGACAGGTGTCGCTTAGTCACGGCCAGTCACGCCCTGGCTGTCCGCCTCCTTCTCAAATTGCACTTGATGATGATATCAATTATCGCCACATATCAAAAGCAGAACCGCTCATACTTAAGCTGGCTGGTTGTTTGGTGGCAGCATAGCTGATCCAATTATACATTCTGGACCTGATTCAGTCGAGTGCGAGGTCGGATGACGAGATCGCATAAACCATCCGAACGAATGATCATGACTGATCCAGTGATCGGAGCAAGGGCACCTCGAGAATATGTAACCGCGTGCAAATGCGGCGATAAACATTCTAGATGTAGGCTCTTGAAATCTCTGCCGACAGGATGATACATGCGCTTACAATGCTTATCAGGTAAATCGAGACGCATTATCTTTCGTGCGGAGAGACACAAATGCAACACGTCTTTCCAAATACTAAACTTCAGGCTTGCAGTGACGCATCGGAATATTCGCACAGCTAGGCAATAACGGAGGCAGGCAGGCAGTGTGGAGAAATCAAAGCGCAGAGAGATGTGATAGTGCGCTTGACAAGCTTGAGTCATCATGAGTACATCTACGACCCAGGAGAGTGGATAATGCAACGCACATCCCTCCGCCCGAGTACGAGACATGACCGCTGATGTCCCCGACTCAGAAGGGAACTGCCACGCCCGCCACAGCGCAAAATAAAACAGAGGGAATGGCAGCACGCTCTCTGACAGCGGGCGCGGTCTCTCAAGCACGCCGAGAACTGGGACAGATGATATCATGTGCATCAAAGGCATAGTCGGCGAGGCCGTTTAGTTCGTGGACTTGATGATACGCGAGAGGCCGTAGAGCTCTAAATCCCGTGATATATGGCGTCAGTCTGGCAAATAAGGGAGTGGATCGATCAACCTTGCTCTAAACGTAGATGCGAGGGCGATCAAGGAGTTAGGGTAGGGGAGACATAGAAATAGGGGGGACCACGAAAACAATGAGCAGTCCAGAGCACTTGCTGCTCTGATTCCTCGTATCTTTGGAGGCCGGGGCGTGCGCACACACGGGTTCTTGTTTTCGAGTCCTCGGGCCCCTCCTGCTCGTGGGTCAGTGTGTCGCTGCCGCCCTCAATGGAGAGCGCCCGCCGCCTTGCGCGCCCTTGCGCCCACCCACTAGCTCGTTGTCGTTCTGCCCGCCACTGTCTTCGTTCACCGCCGCCAAGCTCGGGATTTTGTAACAGTCAGTCGGTGCGGGATTCGTCGGGTGGGGGCGCAGAGGGAGAGATCACAATTTTAAAAAACCTTTTGAGCCCCACATGGCGAGTCACCTGGCTGATTATTGATGACAAATCCCCGGATCGTTGCCACCTGGCGAATGTGCCTGGATCTACAGCCGATGGCCGGTATGTCCGCGCCGACGTCGATTGGCGCACCGCGTCACTTCGGTTTCTCCTGTTGGCACTTGCAGCATTGTCGGGCATTACGCCATCGCGCGTCGTCGGCTTCGTCATTGGTGATTAGCTTGTTCATCGTGTTTGGCCGTCCCTTCTGCGAGGTCCTCGGCGCCGACAATCCCAAAGACCGATCGACGGCAGCTGCGGCCGTACTCGTCATGATCTTCCTTGGGCTTCGCCTTGCCCACAGTCACTCCCCCAGATGCCGATGTCCACTCGCGAATGCGTCGGCAGCCATCGATGTGCCGTTGGTCCTTGCCTGGGATTCTGCGCGCGCACCGAGCTTGCAACCCTCTGCTGCATTGCGCGCGTGGAACGTTGAACCTCGGCCGCGGCCCCAACACGCCCAATTAGATCGATTCTTGGCTGGGCTGCGGTGGCACTGTGAAGCTCGCTACTGGCGATCTGCGCGATTCCGTCTTCGTTCGTTTGCAGGCTGTCCCACGCATGTCCCATTCCGATCAATATTGCCTCCAGCGACTGCTTCAGCCCCGCACAGCAAGAGCAGCGAAGGCAATCTATTCGGCGGCGCCTCCGCTCTCATTTGCTTCGAGATGGTTGAAGCAAGGTCTTG
>JACXVL010000097.1:0-23100 GCA_014898675.1 Athelia sp. TMB | reverse complement strand
CAGCAGGGCTCGACGATAGGGACGGGCGAGGTTTCGGGATACCTGTCGAACACCATCAGCACGCGCCCGTCAAAGACCCAAACCAGAGGCACCTACCAGTCGAGGCCCCAAATCCCATGGTGTAGATCGTCCCCTCGCAACTCGCGAGCTTCCTATGTGCATAGCTCGCAGGCACGTCATGCTTGCACCCCATCTCGCTGTCCCGGCGCATGCTGTCTACTCCCGCTCGGGCCCATGCACGCGTAGGCTATTGCTGATGAAGAAAGACCTGGTATTGGGTTCTGACTGAAAGCGTTCCTGGATAGGAGCACGTCGATGAGGTCCTGCTCAATATGCTCCGGCGCAAGTCGAACTCGCCACAAGCTGGTACTCTCCGCCACGCAGCCCCTCGCCACTCACAAACAACTCCCACCCGCAACCCATCTCATCATACGTGTGAACTCCTGCTTGCATTAGGGCCCGTGCATGCAGGAGTGAGGGAGACCGGTCAGATGGGTGTGGAGGCGCGCAGAAAGTGAGACGCACGTTATCTGGAGATGCTATCGTTGGCGCCCGCCTTCTGGTACTAGTCGGTAGGTCGTCGCAGGCGGCGACCTCGCCGGACGCGCCGCTAGCACAGTCCTACACAAGCACTTGGTTTCGCCCATGCGCAGTGCAGAGGCAGTGTAGCTGGTATACGATGACAACTAGAGGAAGAAAGGAATCGTGGTTGAGAAGAAGCAGCCACAGCGTGACCGAAAGAGACACACCTCAAATGAGTAGGCGATGGGCTATCACGCGCTTTTGGCATCATGTTGAAGTAAGACAGCCCCGAAGGAAACTTCAAGGGGACCCTAGCATGCTAGGAAGACTTTGCGCAGGTGGATCGCGTTGTCGACGTCGCGCCGGAGTCCATCGACTGACAACACCTTGACAGGTTGCAGCAAGTAGACCTGCCAGTTCAAACACTACGCGTAATCGGTATCCACCACCTCATCCGGTCTTCATCGGCTAACTAGTTCGCTTGAAGGTTGCTGGTGATATGCTATGCATGTAAAGTATCCCGCGTGATCTCCCATGTTGGTCGTCGTCCGAGCAGCCGTCCCGGACCTGGTTGCGCGCGGCAGCGAGCTCGTCGGCGAGCCAGGGCATTCGCATTTGGTGCGCCATATGTGGTTGCTGTAGTAGTTTGACCGTCATACTAATGCTCGAATTCTGGTGCGACAAGCCATGACTGGATCTTGGTGCCGTCCGCGTCAACGCCATTCCAACCAAATGCGCAAACTAGAGAGAACAGGTGGGAAGTCAGCATTCAGGACACGCGGTGGGGAGGAAGTATAAGATGGAGCAGACAAGGACATTAGATCGGAGAACGCGTGCTCGTACCTCTGACGATCAGATCTCAGACTCCACTTGTGCAGGCAGAAACGCTGACGGTGAGCATCAACGGGGTTTTCTTGCACGTGTTGAATATTTTCGCTGTTGATTCAGAGTGGATTGGAGTGCGGCGTACTGTGGGAGTCTGGTGGACTGAGATTGGGGAGACTAGACAGAATAACAGAGGAGATTACATAGTCGAAGCAGATTGCAGCTGGATTGTGGTCGTTGGTTGACGGATTTGACCTGGCCTCGATGCAAAAGGCCACGCAAACCACGTGGCTCGCTTAGTCAACTGTGCCGCTTCCTTGTGTTTCTTCGCTTTGATTACTGTAATATTGTGAACCCCACCAAAGACCAAACACTACTCCTCCAATCGCTACTTCAGGCTTCATGAAATTGCGCCATACGGGAGACGCTCCCCAACCACAATCAGTATTACTGGTCATGGGCGCGAGTTTGCAGCGACTTGATGGTGCACGCTGCAGCCTACTGCAGCTCGAGCCTCGAGGCGGGTTTTGCTGTGCTTTCATGATCATCTCATTGTCAAGCTCGAGGCCGGAGTCAACACTTGAAGATACCCCGCGATTGGACGTGCATTTTCTGCTCCGTCGTACCTCTGTCGGTGTTTGGTTGAGTCTTCTCCGGTTTCATATCACCTGTACTTACGCCTTTCGGCCACAGCCACTCATTCATGAACCCTTATGTTTTGATCTCTATCTCCTGTGCCACAAAGCACCAGTCGTCTTATAACACGTGCCCTCGCCTTCTCTGCCGTCCCGGGATCACAGAAATGCCTTTCTCCCTCTCGTTCTTCTTTGTTCCTTACTGCCTCTCAAAATCAATTCAGAAGCTAATTTGTTTCCAGTGTATCACGTCGGCTATCTCAGTAAAGAGCGCACGATGAACTTGAGTACGGAGCACAGCTAACTTGCTGACCTCTATGCCATATCTTGTATACCACTATTAAGCAAATACCGCCCGCTCTGTATTGCTGATATTGCTCACTGCCATTCCCGTCCGTGCCACTGCTATCCCACTTCTCTACAGTATTAATGAACTCGGAAGTTTCGCATTCTACCAGCGCAACGCCGCAAGCATCCAGCAAAACCTTCAAACACCGCTCCCTCGGGCCCTGCAGTTCCAAAGTAAGCAACTTCTGGCAGGCAGTGTAGATCTCGGACACGAGGCGGACATGGCTGTTGCGGGGGCAGCTACACGTTAATAGCCGGCCGCCCGAAATCAGCAGGGTAGCACGCTGCCGCAGCGGCACTTAAATTCGCCTTCGTGCACTCGTTCCAACTATTAACTGGACAACCCACTCTTGACTGATCCTTCTCCATGTCTACACCATACAAGAGGCCTCGAACGGAGAGTTCCGTGTCAGATGAGGGTGGGCCTTCGAGGAAGGTCGCAAGATGGGAAGACCTTGAAGTGAGCAGCGGCCATGCGGCTACGGTGCGCGAAATAAAGCATGACTCCACTCCAGTCCTCCTAACACAACTCAGGGTTCTACGTTCAATGCCATCGGGACTTCCGGAACGGTGGCGATGGTAGCCGGGAATTTTATAATCGGTGACTACCATGAAGCTCAAGATGAAGCAAAGAGGAGACAAGACGAAGAAAAAAGGGTTCAAGAACAGAGTTTGTATTTCCTGCATTCTCAAAACAAGAGGAGATCCTCGCTGATACTGTGACGCCCTCTAGAAAAGGACATAAATACATGGATGGCCGCACCCGATACCTCGCTGAACTACAAAGCTGCGCGAGAGAAACACCAGTGTGGCACGGGATCTTGGCTTGTCGAAGGATACGATTTCAAAAGATGGAAATACCAACCGGATTCCGTTCTCTGGCTCCGCGGAGGTCGTGAGTTCTTCGTTTCCATAGAAATCGTTAGCATTCTCATGGTAGCACTGCTCAGCTGGATGCGGGAAAACAATATTGTGGTAGGTAATCGGTCGTCTTTATTGTGTGAAAAAGCTCACGGCAATTCTTGATAGCTCATCAGCTATCGAGAACGTCAAGGATTCCTGCCGAGGAAAACCCTCAGTCGGCTACGCGTACTTCTTCTTTGATGGCACAAGCGCCCAATCCAAGCTCGCTAATCACGAAAGCATGGTTCGATCAATCATCATGCAACTTTCCGACCTGGTCGACGGGATTCCCCCTGAACTGGTAGCCTTGTACGAAGGCGAACACAGTGGGCGTAGCCAACCGTTGCTCGCATCTCTTGAGGATACTCTGCTGCGAATAGTACAACCATTTAGCGCGGTATACATCGTCATTGATGCGCTGGATGAGTGTGACGACCGGCCCAAGCTATTAAGATGGATAAACTCTGTTACTTCCCAGTGGTCGGGTCTCCTGCACCTCATGGTTACCAGCCGCCCAGAGCCTGATATCAAAGACCGTCTCCGTCCCCTCTGCAACCTGCGTGAGGTCGACGTTGCGGATCGTCGAAGCTCATATGATATCTGTCGCTATATCGACGCAAGTCTATCTGAGGTTAACGCTTGGACTGAGTCGCAGAAAGAGTTGGTGCGAGTTGCTCTTGTAAATGGTGCTGATGGAGTGTGAGATTTACCACGTTTGAGTTCATGTCGGCGTAACTGATACTCTCATGTGATCAGATTTCGATGGGTGGCTCTCATGATTCACCAACTAATATCAGACCAGTGCTTGAGTACATCGGAACTGAAGATCCGCCTCAAGTCGTTACCAAAAGGTCTAGACGAAGCCTACACCAAAATAATTCAACAGAGCACTCGCCGGGCCGACGTCATCAGGTTCTTACAGTGGATAATATTCGGTAAACAAGATTTCACTGCTCAGCAACTCGCCGAGGTGGCGGCAATCAACTTTGATGCTGGCGACGATACCTTGCCCTTCTTTGACCCTGATCGGCGATATGGAAGTCCTGACGGTGTACTGAGAGCTTGCTCTGGCCTTGTCATTGAGGTGCAAGGTGCGAATGCATCTCGACAAATCCTCCAGATCCGAGACTGATCCAATGATGAGTAGGTTATAATTATCACACTCGCAATAACGAAAGTATGATTTGAAGTTCCTGTGAGGCGTGGAGTTGACTGACGGATAGTAGCTCACATCAAGATCGCTCACTTCTCGGTCAGAGAATTTCTCCTTGCAGCAACAATACAACTCGGCCCCACCCACTACATCCGCTGCAACGAGAGCATTTCCCATCAGGCTATCGCTCAAACCTGCCTTGCATACCTTTTTCAATTCAGCGGGCTCGAGAGCATCACCACCGCCAATCTTGGGTCCTTTCCACTGGCTTCATATGCAGCGAAGCAGTGTGCCTCCCATATTACATCCATTCGCGGCGAGGACATGGACTCTACCCAAAAAGAGTTTATTCAACAGTTAGCTTTACCCAGCACGACCTGCGTGCTCGCCAACTGGTCTCGCATGCGAGATACTGCACTTGAAGGTGACATATGGTACTTAGGCGACGAAATAAAGCAGGAGGATCTCGCGCCATCTCTGTATTATGCCAGCACGATCGGTCTCACACCACTTGTCGGGAAATTGACAGATAACGGTGCCGACCTCAACGAGCTGGGTGGCAAATGGGGCACTGCCCTTCACGCGGCATCACATAGCAATCACCTCGAGATTACGCGGCTGTTGCTGGAGACTGGGGCCGATGTGGATGCCACGGGAGGAGAGTACGGCACCGCGCTCCAGGCGGCATCGTGTCGGGGCCAACTCGAAGTTGCGCAGCTGCTGCTGGAGAAAGGGGCGGATGCCGATGCCACGGGAGGAGAGTACGGCACCGCGCTCCAGGCGGCATCGTGTCGGGGCCAACTCGAAGTTGCGCGGCTGCTGCTGGAGAAAGGGGCGGATATCAATGCCACGGGAGGACAGTACGGCACCGCGCTCCAGGCGGCATCGCTTCGGGGCCACCTCGAGATTGCGCGGCTGCTGCTGGAGAAAGGGGCGAATGCCAATGCCACGGGAGGACAGTACGGCACCGCGCTCCAAGCGGCATCGCGTCGGCGCCAACTCAAAATTGCGCGGCTGCTGCTGGAGAAAGGGGCGGATGCCAATGCCACGGGAGGACAGTACGGCACCGCGCTCCAGGTGGCATCGTATGAGGGTGACCTCGAGATTGCGCGGCTACTGCTGGAGAAAGGGGCGAATGCCAATGCCCCGGGAGGACAGTACGGCACCGCGCTCCAGGCGGCATCCCGTCGGGGCTACCTCAAGATTGCGCGGCTGCTGCTGAAGAAAGGGGCGGACGTCAATGCCACGGGCGGACTGCACGGCACCGCGCTCCAGGCGGCATCGTATTGGGGTGGCCTCGACATTTTCATGCTGCTGCTAGAGAAAGGGGCGGATGTGAACCTCACAGGAGGGGAGTACGGCACCGCACTGCAAGCGGCAGCGTTTGGAGAAGAATTCAAGATTGTCAAGCTGTTGCTGAAGAAAGGCGCGGAGGTCAACGCCCGGGGAGGCAAGTGCGGATCGGCCCTTCAGGCTGCGCGGGCTAATTATGAAGGGAAGACAGCGGAGGCGATCGTGCAGTTGCTCAAGGAACATGGCGCGTTGGAGACGGGGCCAGACGTCGAATAGGACAATACTAGTGCTGCAGTCAGCAGTAGGTCGAGTTTATGGATTGAATTAATTTACTTGCAATATTTTGTCCGTGACTGGCCTTATATTTATCATATTGGAATTGGCTTTTATGTTCGCGACGTCTGAAATTTCTGAAAGCTGACAGAGGCCATCGTACGGCTGTGGGCCCCGAGTTGCATCGTGCACAGTAGCGAACCAGGGTGGCGCAGAGATCTTGGTTGTGTCAATAGTGCGTCGATCCAGAGGACGAGAGCAGGCAGTTACTCGGACTACTCGGGCTGCGAACCGCGGGGTCCATTCCGTCTGGCGTCAAAGGTGGGCGAGGAGAAGGGATGTGGCCAGATCCGGTCTTGGGTATCATGTCATCGCGTGCGTCGTCGTCTTTGTCATCGCGCCAGGGATCGGCTTCTTCGTTATGTTTGACCGGGTTCCTCGGCCGACAATTCCGAGAACCTCACTCGCTTCCGTAGTGGCATCGACACGTCGCTTCGTCTGTCCCCTCGATCTCCTCCGGATCCGCCGATTTCATGGCGCCTGTATCCACCACGCGCTCGTCACCGAGTTCTGCCACGCCAATGGGCCGCCGTTGGCCTCCACCGGCTGCAGGCCACTGGATGTGGCGCAAGCCGAGGCTCGCCACGCCCGAGGCTGAAGAAAGGGTGCGCTGTCCCCGCTTCTCTCATCCCTCTGCCCTCCTGGCTAGATACCTGATGGCTCCGCATTCCCGTGCGCTTCCACCGAGCGGGTTCTTTTCGTACTTGCGATTTTGCCTCCCTTCGCTCCCTAGACGGAGTGGATGGCATGAACTAGTAGAGCGCTCGGGACAGTACTTGTGCGGTTTGGGGGGGATACGGGACGCGATGGCCTCGAGTTGCGAGAGAAGACGAGATACGAGAACTATAATTAGTCATCGCTACAGCTCAGAATAATGATACTGAGCCGCAGGTTCACCAGTGCTCACAAAACATTCCAAACCAGTCGGATAGTATGATGAAGAGGCGACTTGCATAGTATTCTTCGTCAACAACACAAGATAAACAAGGCAGTAAAGGTAAGTGACTCATCAAACGAGAGCGACGATGCATGTGATCGCAGGTAGGTACTTGAGTGCGGGGCAACGAGTCCGAGAGAATATGCGACATAGATAGACTGCAGTCTTAAGCAGAGGCGGCGAAACGGAATGAAGGAGGAATCGGGTGCAGGGTGCGACCATAGTATGTGCTGTGCGAGTCGTACTTCAAGCACGCTCGTACCGCCTGGAAGCGCCATCCGGCTCGAGGACATGAAGATTTGATGCGCCGTGAACGTGATTGAGAAGTCTTGATCCCTGACATGCACATTAGCACGCGCTGCAAGACAGTGTAAGAGATCGCTGCTCACCAACTCAATATCCCATAGACGTTCATCGCTAATTATCACCCGAATTGCAACTCTGGAATGCGGGTCGCGGCGTCTTCTACTCCCACTCCATCTTGTTCTACAACTCTCCGTTGCGTCCGAGCTCGTGAACGCACGCACACGGAACTGCGCATTCCTGTTAAGTACGCCCACTCCCCAGCCACAAGGTGAACGAGGGCACGTTGGCGCAAACAGCATAGCCCCATGGAAGTCTAGTTCCGGTGGGATCTGTGTGGGAAGTGTTCGTCGCCTCGTCGATTCACCATGTTGATCTTCGCGAGGTCGCTGACACCGGCGACGAGCAGAAAGGTCCAGCGCAGGCGACGTCGACGCCTGTAGCGTGTCATTTGGAGTTGTGCGCGCGCTCCAACCAGGCTTGATGCCCCCACGACCTCATCCCGCTCCTTTCCCCGACTTCCCGCCTCCCTGGCCCCGTAAGCAGAAGCTGCCCGTCTTGATCATTCAACTCGTCTGGAAGAGAATCAGTTGTGAGCGGGTCTGCACGCAGTTCGAGTTGTCGTTCTGCGTCGCCTTGTTCGACGCGCGCGTTACTTGTTGCCCATGTCCCCTGCACCCTAAATCTGGTCGTTTGCGTACAGGTTTCCGTCGTAAGGCTCGATCTGAACAAGGCTGCTGCAAACCATGATCCCGTTGGTGTTTGCATTGTAATTTGATCCACTAGTACGTGTGTTGCTGTGGTCGTGGTTTCTCCACTCCGAGTTCAGGTTCTTGATGTTGCGCGCCCAGACCTGAATGCCGTGGCGTTGTTGAAACCGTCGCCGCCCGTTCTGGAAAGAGAGAAGACTCGTTAGATCGAGAGGGGCGTGCGTTAAGAAGCAACTCAACGTACACGTCTTTGCAGATGGCGATGCGCAGTCCCAGCGTCCGCTCTGGGTCGGTAGCGCCAGCGCACTCGGCGACCCCGAGGAACATATCATTACTGTTGTATACAGCCAAGGTCTTGACGTACTGCGATGAAAACGTGTTGAGCTCAGTTTCACGTCATGGATGTGAAGGTTGGATGATATATGATAGGATGGTAGACTGGACAGGACGGCTCAGCATATGCACATACACATGGTTCAGCATAAAATAGAATAAAACATGTTCAACCGAAGTGAAAATTTCCCATATTATATGACGCACCCGAGCTCGGCCGAATCACAGTAGAGACGTCTCGGCCCACGTTGTTTACGGGTATGAGATATGCCTCGGCCAAGTTTGTGCCCCATTCCAGTGAGACATGAAGCGTGTTTTGGCCAGTGGCCAAAGCCAATATATGATGTCGTAGCCCAAAGTTTTATTGGAAGCCAGCCAATGAGAGATGCATCGGCCGAGAGTAGATGGCCAATTAGAGATATTTCGGCCAGACTGCAAACGTGAGACCCAGTTGATGAAAGATACGACGGCCGAGAGCAGATAGCCAATTAAAAATGCGTCGGCCAGGCTGCCAATGAGAGACTCAGTTGATGAAAGATGCGTCGGCCGAGGGCAGATAGCCAATTAGAAATGTTTCGGCCAGGCTGTAAACGAGAGACTCAGTTGTTGAAAGATGCGTCGGCCGAGAGTAGATAGCCAATTAGACATGTTTCGGCCAGGCTGCGAACGAGAGACTCAGTTGTTGAAAGATGCGTCGGCCGAGAGCAGATAGCCAATTAGAAATGTTTCGGCCAGGCTGCGAACGAGAGGCTCAGTTGATGAAAGCTGCGTCGGCCGAGAGTAGATAGCCAATTAGACATGTTTCGGCCAGGCTGCGAACGAGAGACTCAGTTGTTGAAAGATGCGTCGGCCGAGAGCAGATAGCCAATGAGAAATGTTTCGGCCAGGCTGCGAACGAGAGACTCAGTTGTTGAAAGATGCGTTGGCCGAGAGCAGATAGCCAATGAGAAATGTTTCGGCAGGCTGCAAACGAGAGACTGAGTTGGTGAAAGATACGTCGACCGAGAGTAGATAGCTAATTAAAAATGTTTCATTCGGCTGTAAACGAGAGACTTAGTTAGTGAAAGATGCGTTGGCCAAGGAGATAGCCAATTAGAGATGTTACCTGGTTCCCGATATCTGCGCTTACAAACCATGGCACAAGAAAAATCAAATTGTGGCGCAGGAAAACAGTGGCGTAAGTTCAACAAACAAAATGACTTCAAAAGCATACTCCCTGACTTTGACACGATATTTCACAAACGTTTATACAAAAAATCCCCTCCCTAATTCGCCTCGGGCACCCACATCCCTTGTCCCCGCCGTCCATATGTGTTGTTAGGCCACATGACCCAGTCGCTCGGTCTCCTCGGCCGGAATTGATGCTCCCTCCTACATATCGTACCGTCTTCGCAGACCATCCACGGAGAATGTATGCCTTCCCCCCCCTCACAATACCCCTCCGTTGGTTCGAACGGGTTGATGGTGGCGCCGACGCAGGGTACTAAATGCAAGTCCTTGCTACTTGCGGTGCTCTCCGAGGGCTTCGACGCGTCTTGTAGCACCCATGCGCCCGTCTCTTCATGCTTCTCCATCACGTAGAGAAAGCGGTCGTCCCAGCCCGGCACATCTGTATGATACGTGATGCGCGAGATACGCAGCCCAGGAGTCATCGATAGGCCGATCGTGTGCAGCGACGTCCATAGTTCGAGTCTCTTGAAGTGGAGCGGCGCCGCCCGGCGGACGAAAAGGGGCAGTTGCGTTTCGCAAGTCTCGGGATAGAAGGTGGGGCGATTGCTGATGAGGGAGACGTTGGGACAATGAATGCATTGTAGGAGCCTGGCCCAGTCGTGGTACGACTCTGGGGTTACGCATTGCTCTTGTGCGACCTAAAAAATTCGTTAATAATGTGCGATCGGCCGAATCAATACTGAACTCACCGTGATCATAAACGTATCGACCGAGGGGGGCAATCGCTTCACAAACGTCCGCGCCCAGGTGAACTCCTGCGGCCTCGACGCAAAATCCGACTCCAAAAAGACGCGCCGAACGTTGGTCAGGCGGTCAAGGATGTTACATAGGCGATAATAGACGACCCTATTCATGCGCGAGGCGTTTGTTCCCCATTGGGCTCCCCACCCTCGATCGAGAGGGGCCGCGTGAAAGGTACGAACGGAGCCGGCGAGCCTGGTCCCCGTAGCCGGATTTTGCGCCTGCGCCTCCAAACATTGGCTGAACGAGTAAATGTCTGCGCTCCGATCAAGTGATATGTTGCAATAGAGAATGCCGCAGGCCGTCTGGGTCCAGTCGCGGTGGGTAAGCGCGCAATTTACGAAATCGAGCGGCGAGGTGAGGTGACACAGTATCTCCCTCAGCAGGTCGGGACCAGATCCTTTTAGGGGCCCGAATGCCACGTATGCTGAGGCTGCAGGGAGGGAGATAGAAGACATGAGGGTTAAGAGGAAGGAGCAAAGGGTGCAAATCGGCTCAACAGAACGGCTCATATAGCGGCCGCAACCGGCCGATGAATTTCAAACTCAGCGGCGTTTCAATTTCGAACTCAGCGGTTTCCACCTGAGATCACAGGGTTTGAGCTCTGCGAACTTGTGCTTGATTCTGAACAGATTGAGGCGGATGGCTTGCCACGCAGACTGTAATGTCTAAGTTCAGAGCATCCACCTGAGATCACAGGGTTTGAGCTCTGCGAACTTGTGCTTGATTCTGAACAGATTGAGGCGGATGGCTTGCCACGCAAATTGTAATGTCTAAGTTCAGAGCATCCACCTGAGATCACATGGTTTGAGCTCTGCGAACTTGTGCTTGATTCTGAACAGATTGAGGCGGATGGCTTGCCACGCAAATTGTAATGTCTAAGTTCAGAGCATCCACCTGAGATCACATGGTTTGAGCTCTGCGAACTTGTGCTTGATTCTGAACAGATTGAGGCGGATGGCTTGCCACGCAAATTGTAATGTCTAAGTTCAGAGCTCAATATCTATCAAAATTCAAGCTTTGAATTTGTGTTATATCAGCCATTGAATTACAGGTTAATTGATACTTTCATCTGCAATGCTTGGTAGTACTACTCCAACTGACACAATATTATCCCGGGCGTCGTCAGCTAAACCTAACCACATTCTTTCTCTGGCTAGAGCATACGCTCTCATACCCCTTGTAGCTGCAGATGGCACCATTTGGGAGGCGAGGTAAGCTCTCTCCTTCCACATGAACGCTTTGGCTAGGTACGATAGCCATACTGAATCCATCTCTCGTTCGAGAGTATCAGCTTCCTCTTTACACCTATCCCTTCTGGCCTTGGCTTTCAACCAATGAACTCGATAAACTAGGTCATTTCATGTCAGTTCATTGTTCATAAGCGATGTGTAGAGCTTACATTCACGCATTCCCTCTTGCTGCTCCACGTCGCTAGCAATATCCATTGTCCAAAACCACGCGAGATGCGAGGCGCGATGGCCGCGAAGCCCTGGTTCCACGCGCGCTGTGTCCACCTTCAAATCTTCCTTGGTCAATGGCTGGTATCTTTCCTGCTCAGCAGGACTGGGGTTCAGGCGCATCATGGAGGAGCGCGCGCGATCGTAAACACGGGCATTATGTCGAACGCTTAAGTCAACCGCGTGCAGGTGATCCCACGAACGTGTTTTCTTCTTTTTCGATTTCGCTGCCCGTATCCCGTCGCGAAATATACAAGCCTTACGACTCACTGCCACCCGGATGTTTTGCAGGGCATCGTTCTGTTGCCCGATGCGAAGCTGTTTTTCCATTTCGGCCGCTTTGCCATAGCCTTTCGCGGTGTACACCTCCATGCCGATGGTCGAAGGGAGGTAAATGGTCAGTCGTTCGACGGTCAGTTCATGCTCGGTGGCGGAAACGCTTTCGTCCTCGTCGTCTGACCCAGTTCCTGTAAATTCAGGAACTCTGTCCTGCCAATATTCCGTGGGCTCTTCATGTCCATCCACTGGCCAAATTGTCTTCGCGCGGCCATGGAATTTTCCAATACGCTTTCGTAGCCTTTGGCGTCGCTGTTCGATTTCGAGACCCTCCGCCACCGTTGGTGTTTTTCCTACGCGGCGCACAAGGGCGATAAGATGCAGCCTGCACCAGGAATGAAGTCGAGAAGGGGCGCTGAGAAGATCGACTTACTGTTCTTCTTCCAGTTTCAGTCCTTCAGCAATGAGAGTAGACTGGCCCGAAATGTCTCTCTGCTCGTTTTCCTCTTCGATCAGACGGACTTGCATTTGAGCCTTGGTTATACCTAATTGAATCTTTTCGGTATGATTGGCAGTAAATAAAAACTCATGTCACGTACCCTTATTAACTTTGATGTCATAGATTTGCATAATATTGGGATCCTGCCAGCGTTTGGATTGCGCTTGATGCTCGTCCTTGGCCCATTGAGAGAGACTTTCCGGAGGGGCCGTAGAGGCAATGGCATCCAATGCCTCTTGAGCCTCGCTAAGCGAAGCTTTTGCTTTTGGCCACTTGCTAACCAATCGCTGTACTATAAGCGGAGTTAGCATCGGCTTGAATAGCAGTGATTCGAGAGGGTTGGTGTTACCTTGAGACACTAGCTTCTTCCAATTCGAATCGTTCATGTGGGCGTCCAATGTTTCTCGACGATAAGAAGTAGCCTGCGATCTCGTGCTTCCCGATATATGGTTGAGCACGGCCCATAAAGTTTCCAAGATCTCACCGTCCACAAGACCGGCGCCAGGGATATAGCTTGGCGCAAACTTCGCAAAGCATTCATCTTGGTGGCCATGAACGTGAAAGAGCCCGATAGCACGCAAAATTGCAATGTGCCCAGGGAAATGCAAATGGGGGTTCGCTTCAAAGCGGGCCACTAAGTGAATCCAATATTGACACATAATGTCGTAATACCATATCGATTGCTTGATGTTCTTCATGCGATATTTCATGGCCTCGCTCAGAGCCATATCCATATTTCTGAACCTTTATGCTCATAAGTCAACAGCGTCATGATAAAAAAGCAGCTCCCTTACTTTTCGCCTTTCGTGAAGTTCACAACGGCGTGGGGGACAAAACATCCATGACGCGCGCAGGCAGCTGCGCCGATTCCTGTATAAAGCAAATGCAATTTGGACATGTTTGATTTCTCCATGGCATCATACCTGTGGCATGTACGAGCCTAAAACAGAAGAGTCAAAATTTGTTACCTGAGAGACAGCGTACAACGGACCTGCTTTATTTCCACAGCCGTTTTCAGGTGCTCTTGATATAGCGATTCTGTTACCATGAAACCTTCGCCGTTGGTGAGATGAACGTCATCTTTGGGGCGCTTCATTCTGATTTGGTCCGCAGAGAAATTCCCGTCTAAACAATAATCTCTTGAATATTTGTACCTGCAGAAATGTCAGTCATCGGATTTTGAATTGAGTTTGTGGACATACTGGCTCGGGTCATCCTGCCAATTTGCCCGCAAGTTATAGCCATCTTGCGGGCACGCAGTGCAAAATTCAACGAGTTCTCCAGGCCCTGGTTCTTTATTACCGTAGGAAAACCCTGCTCGCTTCCACAGTTGTAGATTCTGCCATTGCCGATGTACTCTCATGAGCTCTCTGTAGCGGTTCTGAGTATCGAATATCATTAATGAGGCAGGTGAAGCAACAGGACATAACATACGGGCACAGATGCAGGATCCAGCGGTGAGGTGACGCGGCGCAAGCGGTGCCAGAATTTGAGGACTGGTGTGTTGCATTCCAGGTTGTCCATCAAAAGATCGTCCAGCAATCGAAAGCTGAACGCCGTTTCGACTTGATCGAAGGAGGCCGGAAAGAATCCAGCAGAAAAGTACTGCAAATCTTGCGGCTCCGCCTCAGGACAGTAACAGAGATTGACTTTGAGAGGATGGACGCCGCTCCGGTCTACGAGTAGCTTGTAATGACGATTTTTGGATCGGGGAAAGCCAGATTTTCCAATTTTATGGGAGGCACCAATGCTTGCAGCGTAAGAAGTGGCATCGAGATCATCCTCCCCTGGCGGATAGCTCGCCCAAGGTGTCTCAGAGTCCTCTGAGGCCTCCGAATCTTCAGCCAGGGTGACTGGGCAAGGAGCGCCATTGTGGCCAAGATGTATCTGCACTCCTGCTTGGAACAACCATGCTGGTTGGTAGCAAGCTCCATCCCAGCTCTTGATGCGATGAAATGGGGCTCGTTCATGTAGTCGACGCAGACACAACGTGCAGCACGCGCATCCTCCCTCACAGTCCAGACATTTCCAGGCAATTTCGGCAGCCTGGCATACAAAACATAGCGTATTAGCGGGGGGCGATTCGTGTTCCATGAGCTTGTGCAGATAGAGCTTTCGCTTCGTTATGAACTCGCGCAAGTAATCATTTTGTGACTGAAATGGTTAGAAATACAATCGAAGGAAGTATAAGATAAAGATAGAACATACTGAGGAATTTGAAGAAGTATAGGGATCACCGTCCTCCACCACCAGCTGCTCAAAAATCGGCTCGATATCCTGCATATCCGACTCCAGCGTTTGTAAAGCCTGCGGCTTGGGTGCTTCTTGCTTGTGCTTCTTCCGATACTTCAAAGGGACTTCCTTGAAAGCACCAGAGCGCCGACCGCTTGTGATTTCGACATAGGTGCTGTGATGAACACGTTTTGTGCGTTTTTGCGTCGTCATTTGGGGGAGAGAGACAAACGTTGAACAAGTTGAACACGATCGGCCGCAAACTGGGCTTGGCTCATTGTGACCGGTGTCACGTGGCTCTCGCGGTGACTGCGAGTCTTTGCTGCACCTCGCCAGCGTTATGATCGGTAACATCCATCACGTTCAACTTGGTCCTGCTACTGCGAGCATATCTGGCTGGGGTCTCTGAAAAGCTCCCCCCTCTGCTGTTCCGTTTCTCATTCTTTCATGGCTACATCGGTGCAACAACGCCTTGATAACTACATCGGCGCTTTGGAGTCATTGGTGAAAACGGGAGACCCAGAGCCCAACATCATAGTAGCTTTGGGTTGCATCGTGGTGAGTTAGAAATTTGATAGCTCACTTGAAAGCTCAATATGACTCTGCCGCCCGAAGCGAGAGTGTCTTACGCTGGTCATGACCTCTTTTACCAGGGGTCCCCGCCTTCCCGTTCCTGTATTCCTCTTAAGCGCAGCAGCCGAAATGGATATTGCGGTCAAGGAGGGGCGAGCGATGGATGTAAACACAATCTCCAAGCATGATGCGAGGGTGCGGAATCATCCATGGTATCCACAACGAGCTCCCAGCAGCAATAGCGGCAAATGCGACGTTACGACGCCCCTGCCACGAACAAATCACTCCCGCTCCCTGCCGCCTCGTTTAGAAAGGACAAGAATTCAGGAGAGACGAGTGGACAGGGACACCGATGTTTCGACGGCTACCCTTCCTATGATGGATATCACCGATTGGGATTTGTGAGTCTTTTCTTTTGGGGAGTCCTTTAAATGACTGACTGATCTATCAGACCGCTCTTTGGGTGATTTCGGGCGTCTCTCTCTTATTTGCTATCAACCATGTCTATGTCGCGCTCCCCCATAATCAAATATGCCATTTTGAACGAATACTCCTCATTTCCGCGCGATAACAGCAGCTTCCAAGTGATAAAGCTAACTTCTGGCGCTCTCGTCCGAGATTTCTTGTCCAGTCTGTTCTTGAGGTTGCGAGATTGGTGGAAGGACTTCGCGGATCTCTGCGTTGCCGGCATACGAAGAACACTGTACATCATACCAGATGGGGGTGGGGGGGAGATGAGATTCAAAAGCATTTGACCAGTGCGAGTCCCTGAGAATTTGTTGTGAGACATGGCCACGGATATGCTGGGTGAGATCACGTACTTTTCTACATATCTTTCACCCAAGGATAGAGACATGTTGATAAAGCAGGATAGTCGGCTATTTAGTGTAGTTGCGCGGAGAAAAAACCTGCCAAAGGGATGTTGAAACGTCTGGCATAAGGTGCAAAGATACAGCTGTACGTACAGGTTTTGTGAAAGTGGAATGTCTGGCTTAAGGTGCAAATATAAAACCGTACGTACGGGTTCTGTAAAATTGAGATACCGGCCGCCACCGGCCTGTCGATTGAACCCCACTGCCCATCCGAGCGTAACGCCTCCGCATTACCTCCGTCTCATTCTCAAGGTTGGCGCGAGCCGCGAGCGAGCTCTTATCATATACATCTCTCAATGACTCAACCTTCGCTCGTGCACAAGGACCAGGATCACGAAGAGACCGGGTACGCCGGGCACAAGTTTCTGTGCCCAGTTCATGAGCTTACCCAAATGCAGGGATTCCTCTCTGTCGGCCCACGGCAGTAGTGACAGCGAAGACACAATGGTGGAAGAAGACAGCGATGGGCAGACATCTTCAGGCGAGTCTACGTCGTCGGAAGAGGATGAGGAGGCAGAGTGGTACTATAGCGTTGGTGAGGGAGAGAATGAAGCCGCCACAACACGAAACCCATCCCCCCAACTCACGCAAGATCATCCCGCATCCCAGACCCAGACCAGCACATCAACATGGCGCAACGGCGCCACTGTCGAAGAAACATCGCAGCTGATCAATCATACAACGCGTATTGTGTGGGAGGACTTGCCAGGTTCTCCCAGGACGCCAGCGGCTGGCCCAGCGGCCGATGCTAGTCATCCCGTCGCGTCGGTCTCAGGGGCCAGTGGCAGTGCACCGATGCTGGCACGTCGACGCCCTCGCTCGCCCTCGGTGGAGATTATAGCCACCAATCTCGGAACAAGGCATGCTTCCAGGCGCGACGATACCGAGCGCACAAGGAAGAGAAGGCAGCAAGAATATATTCGACGAGCGCTGGAGGACGAAGGACTTGTTTGCACAGGTTTTCGAATTCCATAGGAGATAACCTATTATCTTAGATGGAGCACCTGTGCTAGTAGAATCGACCAGTGTGCATCATGAATTAATTGAGACTTGCCAATTTCAAGGAGGAGTGAAGCTCTCTAACACCATTTACACTCGACAAACCGATAGATACCGCACTCAAGTGGATAAACGAGACGTCTAAGGCAGAGCTTACTGTCTAAAGGCTCACGATGCGCGATGGAAATTTAAACAGAGTATATTATCGGTAAGGAAAACTAAGGGCGCGAAATGCTAGTTTCCGGAACGCAGTCGCGGTCTTCTGCAAGGAAGACAAAGTGGAAGGGACGGGCAATGGGCTGGGCAAATTAGAGTCAACATCGAAGCATGAAAAGTGGCATAGGGACGAACCGAAAGTAAGCAATCGAAGAAAAAAAAATGCTGCCAGAGCACATTGCCTCCAACGAGCAGATTCGAGGAACGCCTGATCACCCGCGAATGAGCACTGCAATATGCAAAGAGGCTGCAGCACTGACCGGTCGGTGACGGGTGCTGCACGGGACCACATTCACCGCGCAGAAGGGCACATCCCCCGGTGCTGTGCACGCGCTGAATGCCGCCTACAACACCTATAAATGAAGGCGAGGGGAGCATGTAAGGGCATACCAAGCAGATCAGAAAAGTATAGACGTACTGAGGAACGTGTGATTGTGCTTGTCGAAGATCGTCCTCTGCAACACCCGCACCCCCGACGTTTCTACGATGGCTGGTTGAGGGAAGCGAAAAGTTGGAAGTAGTGAGAGATCAACAGGTAGATGCTACATGGGCAGGTTTGTGAGCACCCTTATAAGCGAAGGGAAAACACAGATTTAGGGCAGGTAAGAGGATTTCCTTGTCGTCGGGAGGGTGGTAGATGCGCCAATTGAGAGGTTGGATAAAACCGGTGGTAATAGGCGGCCGGTTGTGTGAAAAGCGGCCTACCAGCGCACATCCGGCTCATTCCGAGCGCGGACAAGAGGCTCAGCCTAGCCCGGCCGCGCGTTCATCTTTCTTGAGTTCAGTCTTATGCGACGCTATCGCGATACGCTCATTCAATGCTTCCCCCAAATGCAATTTTCTATAAGCCCTGAGCTACCCACTGAGACGCCTTCTGAGCGAGCCGAGGATCTGCATCAACGACTGGTCGCCGCCTTTCGCACCTTCCCATCTCAGGAACAGGATGGTCTGCAGAATGAAGACAGTTATGCCATACTTCGATTCAGGAAGGGCCTTGACTTTGAATTTGTGATTGTTTCTCTATCGTTATCATATGAAGCGCCTGCTCATTTTCCCGTTATTTACAGAAGCGGTTTTGCGTCAACGTTGGGACCGACTTTCTAGATCATGGACGTGACGCAAATGGCTTCCCGGCTTTTGTTCACGCTGGTATGAAAATGATCTGGGCTGGGGAAACCGATAGGATGAGCATTGATGCATATCGAGGAACCTGGTTTCCGGATGACGACATGATGGTAGACTCCCATGATCACGATGATGCATGGTGGAAGGACGGCATCGAGAAATCTTTGCCATGCTCAGGAGTAACTTCAATTTCTTTGATTAATTCATCATTCACTATTGACAAATTGATTTTCTTCACCCCAGTGGGAGGCGACGTCGATGCGAGCAATCGAGCTGGAAACACTGGCCCGCAGTGCAGCCAATTTCATACACCGAGCTTCAGTAGTGCAAGCGGCTTACGTTAGTCACCAAGCCGATCGAAAGCAAGAGATCCGCCGTATTATTGCCGGCCTCGAGTCAGCCCACTGGCGTGGAAGCCAGGGAGCTGGCCGGATCGAATTACTTTAAGTCCTCCCACTATACTTCCCCCTCATCGACCCAATCCCGTATTGTACGCATACCTCTTGCTATTCATATGTCCATCTCAATTGGTTCGTTGTCTCCCCCTGGGCCGAATGAAACTTGAGACCACTAGACTGCAGATAAGCTCTATGCCTGCATGCAGGCAACGCTGCATGCCGCTTTCCAGCACTTACCGCCAGACACAGAAGAGGAACAAAGGCGATGGTTTATGAGAGGTCTGCGATATGAAGTAGTGAGTCCAGTTGCTCAGACTTTGCTCATATTGTTGAACAACGCGGCAGCGTGAATTCAAGGCGTGCGTGGGCGCTGCCATTATTGCTCAAATCAAACCTGCGCCCATCCCCGAAATTATCCAACGCGTATGCACAGCTGTCCGCGAAGACGATATGCGCGCTTTGAACCCCATCAAATTTGCTATGTCGCACTTATCCGTGACTGATGCGCCGGCCGCTGGATGGTGGACGACGAGCCGCCCGTTGCCAGCCGTGTTTCCTCCAGAAACGGTGAGTCATACCTCGGATCACAATTTTCACAGCATCGGTTAATCTGGCAATCAGTATGATGAGCACCAGGCCACAATTTCCAGAACTCGATCGCGAGTGGAAGCGGGATTGCGGCAATGCGAAGACCTTGCAAATGCGCTCGAAAAACAGGCCGAGGAAGCAGAAGAGGCGGCGATGGAAGTCGATTGCCTACGGGGCCAATTGTCCATGCTGCAGAGTGCAAGTCGAGAAGGGCCGCCGGTACAGTGGTAACTTTAATGACCATACAAATATCTTGTGTACGGATTTGACATGAGCTGCAATATCATTTCAACGAGCGCTACTACAACGTCCCTTCCCGAATATCCCGTGCAAGAACGTTAGCCATCTGCACCGCATCCTGTATAGCCGACAGCCTCCCTTCATGCTCCTTCATTGACATTGCCTCCAGCGTTGCGGATAGCTTGTCTACTGAATGATCGGTGATCTGAACTTTGTTAGTCAGTCTAGGGTTTCCCGCCAGCTGCACCACCAAACGCTCATATCTTGAAGGACCTAGAGATTCCAGCGAGGGCATAGATTGCAGTGGATCTACGGCGCTCTTGAATGCATGCGTAGCAATGTTTGTATGAACGGGGGCATAAAATCTCTAAATGCGGCATGAGTACTTATTACTGGTGAGATTTAGTCGATTTACCTCAAATATCGAAGCACCGCGCATAACACTGCGCCGGAAGTCTTCGCGTGCAGCCAAGCTATACAGGTGATGTGCTGAACGCAAGCTCTCCAGTAACTCGTCCTCCGATGCATGCGGGTCTCTGAGGATATTCTGCGATGTCAAGTCTTCCTTGCATAGAGCGTATTGCGACGGCCCGTACAGCCGCAGAAAGACCAAGGTTTCTAGTGAGAATGCAGGAAGATCTTGTAGCATCTGAGTCGTAGTGGCCCGGGTTTCTGGCCCTAGCTGCAATATAGCTGTGATTTCCTCCTCGAGAGCTAGAATTGCACCCTGAGAGACTTCTGATTTCCTGAGCTCGGGTGGCAGATGGAGATCGTACAGCGCACTTACCATGGACTGAATCAAGATGTTCTCTCGATGCCGTTGCACTGTCTGTAGTTTCGCGAGCCGCCTTCGTAAGGCTATCAGGATACTTGAAATAAGACGTGAATGGGTAAAGAGTAGACGTACTCGATCCTGCAACAACACCATCAGTAACACCTCTGCTCGTTCTGCATCCACCCCTCGTGGCTCCGGTGATGCCAGAGGATATGCATCCCCGGAGTAAAAATGTCTTAACCCATTACCCCCCAATATCCCACAAGAAAAGGAATCTGTCTGATTCGTCACCTTCATTCGGCCCCAAGTAAACGTCTGCGAGAGGTGAAATTCGATCCACCAGTTCATGACCAAAACAAACTGCTGATGAAAAGGGCCACCCATTGGATCACCATAATATAAGGTGTTATTGCTACGCGTTAGGGCGAATACGATCCAGTGGTTTTCGTCGACGTTGGCAGCGGAAGCTACGTCGAGATTCAAAAGTACTACGCGCCTGCCCATCCTCAGCACGGATTGGTGGTGCTCCGGCTGACCATATCTCTCCTTGTCGTTGAAGGCGTCAACGATACTCCTGTACATATACGCAGATGGAACGTAGACATGGTGTTTTCCTGCGCGTGCCAGCTCCTGTCTCAGCAATGCGAGCTGAAGGTCCATGTGCCAGGTAGAGAGCCAATCCTCGCTAACGAAAGTGACCAGTCGCCGGAATGGTTGAGGATCTGGGAAGCCTTGTACCTCTTCATCCTCGCGGCGCGGGTAGAGCATCTCTAAGATGGCGCGCATGACGGATGAAACAGGCGGGCGCCCTTCTTCGAGTCGAGGGTTCAACCATGGATTGTGCACGCGAAGCAGGAATCTCTCCACTTCCAGCCACCGATCCTTTCTTTCCCTCGCAGCACCAACTCTCTGCCAGTAGGGTACGATCCACAATGGTAATGTTTCGTTGCGTACCGCTACTGTGTGGACAACCTTCATCGCTTTAGCACCCTCTCCCACCGCCTTTTTCAACGCCTTGTTCATTCGAGTAAGAAGCTTTGCGACCGGTACCTCTATGGTGACGATATGTAGAATGTCGGTGCAAGAAGGCTCGCTGTCTACAAAGGCGGCCGCCAGAACGTTGGCACGCAGGGGAGGGGGAGAACCTAGGCCCTGTATAGGCAGCGGAAATTTCAACAGATCATGGATATTAATATGTGGGCCAGGAAGCATATGAGGAGGTACGGATAGCTGTGCGGCCATTGTAGGAGTCAGGAATAGTACTGCTACGGGCGATCAATAATTCGCCCTCTGGCAGGTCGGATACTGTGCCACGTGACCCGCCGCAATCGGCCGCGAACGACTTATCCGCAATGAGATGATAGCAGGTGGCTGCTGACTATGAGATCAAGCCAATAACTGATTCGCTGTCGCGAAGCTCTAAATAACTAGATTGCAATTTCTATCAGGAAGAGGAGCATAATATAGGGGTGAGACGGCTAAAGAGCATATTAGTGGGTAGTAAAGCAATGACTCTTTGGGTAAAAATGAACTTCGAAGTTGGGAATAGTTCTGCTAATCACCCCATGGCACCAATCCGGATAAGCGAGAGTAGTAGCATGTGCAATGCGGCTGTGAATTTGTGCGAGTAGAAGTGCCCCGAGTATGTAAATAAGAGTCAGGAAATGCTCGAGTAGGTGATGGAGCTTGGTGGCATAAAGTGCTGACTTCTCAGTGTATTTCAGACACTGACACCGCAAGCTACAGAGGAATATTGGTGCTATTATTTGACAGCTATTATTTGTAAGGTCAGCATGGAACAAATTATTGAAGTATTGGACTGTCCTTGTATATCTTAGTACATGCAAGGCTCAGGTTGAATCATAGTAAAGTTCTGAATTGCCGAATGACAGTAAAGTGCTGAATTGAGAAAAATTCTTGGTTCACTTATTCGATAGGCATTCTCCGCTGAATCAGCTCGGAGAGAACTAGCGAGGTATTGGACTTCTCCTGTACGTCTTAGTCCATGCAAGGCTCAGCGTTGAATTATAGTAAAGTTCCGAAGCGTCTCACAGTAAAGTGCTGAATCAGTCAATTGCAGTGGAGTGCTATATCTAACGGTGGCGGGCCTTCTCGATGGGTCGACCACAGATTTAGATCGAGCATAACCGTTCACTCGGATAGCCACAGGAACAAGAAGACGAAGATTTAGCAGCGACGCCAGGAGGAAGGCATCTTAATGAACTTTGTGCTGATATTGGACCGGTCGGCCCGCTCCGGAAGCTATTGCAGGCCGAGAACGCTCCTTTCCGTCAAGGCAGTCATTCACTGTCTATGCTTGCCTCTGTCATCGAAACTTGTCTCCGTTGGAAAATTATCGAGCCCCTCCCCGTCACCATGAAGCTTAAAGCTACTACATCGAGAAGTATGAAACCCGCTCAACATCTGGACCGAGCAAGTAGATTTCCAAGATGAGGTCACTTAGGAGCGCAACATGGACGACCTTATCCTCCGGACCGCAAAGAAAAAGCTGCAATGCAGTACTTAACCTCTCACCTCCGCTCGCACTTCACGTATCCTTCGAGGGCTGGAACCCACTCAA
>JACXVL010000969.1:0-10007 GCA_014898675.1 Athelia sp. TMB | reverse complement strand
ATTTCGAATCATTGCAGCTAATATACTTTCTGCCATTGTCGATGCCCTGAGCCATGTTGCGATGCGTAGGCATGCATCGTATCTCCTGGCTGGTCTCGCAGAATATAGTAAGCCTATACATGGTTGTTTGTCATGCCTCGCAGTTTTAATGACTCTACGCACAGGTAATTCTCAGATAAACCAGATTGTAGCTCTTCAAGCGGTACCGAGACTAATACAAATCCTGAGAGATCCCACCTGCCCTGAGGCCCATCGCTCAGCGCTGGTAGCGATTCGATCACTGGCACCCAATGGTACCTAGTTTTATGTTCACTAGCTTATTTATCGGGCTAATCTTCTCTTTTAAGATGGTGTCCTGACACAAATTTTGAAAGCCAACTTTATAACTGAATTGCTGGACTTTTTGTCAGGGGATACTGGCGTTGCCGAACAAGCAGCCAGAGTGCTGGCCACGTTAGCAAGCAAAGGTGAACTTTTATTGAACCTTTTAAGACAGCAAATATGGAAGTGAAACAATAATGATAGATAATGCGCGGACAATTATGGTTCAGAATAACGCGGCTTCGAAGCTAGAGAGTATGTTCGGTGGCAACATAAAATCCCACGAGGAAGTGGTCGCTGTTCTCTATGAATTTTCCAAGCACGGTACGTACTGGGCCTTTTTTGGCATGAATTTACTCTTTTGACATGCTATCGAGAAGACGACTCGCGTTCTTCAGTGTCGCAATTTTCCTTCGGCTCGGATGGGTCTTTGATTGCATCTGATAGCAGAGCGGCAGACAAAAAGTCTGGCACCTCATGAATGGCTCTTGTACTCACCAGCAGCGAGCTTTATGGTATGGGAAATTGATGATTGAAGATTGCACTCGGGTACATTGTTCACAAATATCCACTTTATGTGCGATACAGCCTCTTGTTCTCAGGAAGCAGACCATTGATGACCTTATATGTAAATATGCGGCGATGTTAATGGAGAGACAATGGAGAGACATGACTCAGTGTGATTTAAGGTCAGTTATACTAGTTTTCTCTTCGAACTTGACTTCGCCGCAATCGCTTCGTACTCTCTCATTCCGCCCTCAAGCACTCTCAACTCCGCTCTGAACAGCCGATAAACCACACCCGGCTTCGCCCTCCACACTCGACTATCCTCGTCATCGGCATCCTCATCCCCATCGTCTTCACTGTCCTGGTCGAGGTCACTTGTGTCTCCTTCTACGACACACCGCATGAAGAACCTGTCATGCGTGATGACGAGCAATGCACCCTGGAAGTTACGAAGGGCCTCGATAAGCGCAACGACGGTGTCTGAGTCAAGGTGGGTCGTGACTTCATCCAGCACGAGTAGATGCGGAGGGTGGTAGATGAGCTTTGCCAGAGCTAATCGAACCTGCATGATAGATTCTGTCTCAGCTTCGTAAACCATATGATAATGATGGAAATGCACCTTCTGACCACCAGAAAGCGCGGCAACGGGAACATCGGATGCTATCCGACCAGAAAGACCCAGCGAGCTCAAAGTCCCTCGAGCGTCTTGCTCCACCAGTTCTCCATCTGCAACCTGCATCAATTCTCGCAGAGCGGTGAGCTCCGGATCTTTAGCTCCCCTCGCTTCGAGATCCTCAACAGCATGTTGGGAAAAGCACCTTATCCGCGCTCGTGAGTGCCGCGTAACACTGCCCTTGGTAGGCTGCAACCCGATCCCGCTGTTGTCTGCACCGGTGGCATCCCCACCACCGACTATCAACCCTACGAGCGTCGACTTTCCCGAGCCGTTGAGCCCTGCAATGCCCACGCGCTCCCCAGGATGAATGACCAGATCAACATCCTTCAAGATCGCCTTCGTTGTGCGCGGATATGCAAATGACACGCCCTTCATCGACACTAACGCGCCCGGAAATCGCAGGCTGTGCGGCTCGCTCGGCACAGCCATACGCACAAGCGGGTCCATCCCTGGTATCATGTCGCCGATGTCCGCCCTCCTCGTGAGATGATATCCTCCCAAGTCACGGTTCAGCTTGAATCGCCCGCCTTTCGCGCTGACCTCAAGCCCCGTGCGCTCGTCGAGTTTCTTCTGCCGCGAGGCCGCTTGTTTGAGCTTCTTATCATCCCCGCTCCGCTTTGCCGCGCGCATATGCGATTCGATAGAGTCCTCTATGTGCGCAGTCTTGCGTTCCTGCGCAGCCTTCATACGGGTGAAGTATTTGACTTTCTTCCGCCGTTCGGCTTCGAATGCGGAGAGAGTGCCTTTGAAATACTCCAGCCCCTGCTCGCGGTGCACAATCAGCTCTTCTGCCACTGCGTCGGCAAAATCGCGATCGTGCGTGATGACAACGACGGTGGTGTCTTCAAGGGATTGAATGTATGATTCGAGCCAAACGACGGCAGGGAGGTCAAGGAAGTTGGTACATTCGTCAAGGAGGAGTATGTCGACCTTCTGGAAGAGGGCGCAGGCGAGGTCACAGCGCGTCCGCCAGCCACCAGATAGGTGGGTGAATGGCTTGTCGATTGCATCTGATTTGAAGCCTAGACCAAGGAGGACGCTGCGAGCGCGAGGTTCAGCTGCCGACGAGTTGGTCTAAGCAGTGGATGAGTTGGGTATAGCCGATTGAGATCGAAGTAGCTTACAATTTGGAGATATGATTGCATCTCAGCTAGCATATCCACGGCAGCGTTCGTTTCTTCTGGTATAACATTGGCGTCGATTTCGCTATCCGATTGCGCAGCCCTAGAGCCCACGAATTGGTCAAATTCTCTCAATGGAAATGCTCATGGACCTACAAGGTAGATGCTACAGCGACCATTTCCTCGGACGCGATGAGATCCTTCCTCGACTGAGCACCACGCGCGCCACTTCTCCGCGCAGCGATCTCCCGTACTTCAGCAAGCTGGCGTTCTAGGCGATGTAATCTAAGCTTGCGCACTGCTCTCACAACTGCCAATGGGTCATTCGTGTTCTCGATGGCTGCGGAGAGATCTGTGGTAGGAATGGGCATTTAGAAACAAAGTCTGTCCGAGTTGCATTCATAAACCATACCCGTGACTTCTCGTAATGCTCTCTCCCGAGCAGCATCGCTGCGAATGACATGTTGCAGGACGCTTTCGGTCTCGGATACCAAGTGCAGTCCACCCAACCGGTCATCAAGACTTGCAGTGACAATTTTCGTCTGGCCAAGCAGGAGTATGCGCAGACGCCACGATACTCCAGGAATACGGCCTTCTGCTAGAGCTCTGAGGGCAGCTAAAGAGGGAAACGTTGGTGCTGAGTGAACATAGATGGAAGGAAGACGTACTAGACTTTCCAACTCCATTCCTGCCTACAAGCACATAGTGCACGTTCTCCCTTAGTTTCAGTTCTGCGTGGACTAGAACTTCCTTGCCTCCAATCGAGATGGTCAGGTCTTTGATATCAATCTGAGCACAGTTGAGCTCAAAGATCATGTGCAAAGTCCATCGGCGCGTACCTCTTTGGTTGGAGGAATGTCAGAGGCATCAACATGGAATCGACTTTGCTGTGCAGTTACGACCAATCCTTCTCCAGTCATGCCCTTTGGAGCCTTCTTGTCTCTGGGCATGTCGATAGTTACTCAGGCAATAGATGTGTAGGTAGTGGAAGTGAGTCCATCAGACTGCGATGCTCTGCATATATATACACCCCAAGGCCTTGAGGTATACTGGATTGACGACATGAGTCGTAGAGTGAATTCCGTTCGGTGCCGAGAAGACCAATGACAGAGAAGAACGGATAAGACACCTTTTGTGTATCACATTAGGGAGACAAATTCCCGCTGTGGATCTGCAAGATGGAATGGATTTCGAAAGTGTACTGTAGATAGTTTCAAGAGCATAAGCAATGCAAGTTTCTCGCGACTCGTACTTAGCAGAGACAGCTTCATGTTGACTCAGCAAAAGCGTCAGGCACTGCCGCCACGTGCACGTGGGACGGCGACTCCGGAGTCCGCATACTCTAGATCTCCGCATCTGCCAGTAATTACTTAGTGGAGGTAGAGGCTGACTCGGAGCGCCGAACGCTGGCAATCTGACACCTTTCAATCAGCGCAGTTTGATACGTACGAGCTCGCCTGCTTATAGTTCGAGTTTCATACGATCCTCTAGTATATCGCACACCCTCGCATCGCATCCCGCTGAACTTCCCCTCAACGAACATTTCATTAACGAAGAATGGCATCGAACATCACTATTATCCCAGCGGGTGCATCGGATCTCCCAACCCTCGCGCACATCATCTCCCTCGCAATGCAGGTCGACCTCATAAACCGTCTTCTTTTCCCAGACTCTGTCTACGATCTCACCTCCATTTCCAAAGCTCTCCTCGCCCTTTTCGAGAAAGAATTTCGGGAGCCCAACACACATTTTTTCAAGGCGATCGACAACGCCACAGGCGAGATCGTCGGTTTCGGCGAGATCACCTTCCACGAGAACGCTGCCCCTACACTGGTGGCTGAGCCTGAGGAGGAGCATGGGGGGCAAGCGCCACCAGAGGGCATGAACCTGGCGTTCGCTGGACGCTTTTTCGGTGGACTAGAAGAGAAGCGCAAGCAGCAAATGTCTACGTACCCTAAATACGTAGAATGGCGAGGATTACACGTGAAGCCCGGACACCAGCGTCGGGGTATTGGCTCTGCGCTGCTCAAGTACGGGTTTGAGACGCTCAAGGCTGATGAGCTGCCGGTGTGGCTATACACGCAAATGAGGGGAAGGAATCTGTATCTGCAGAGGGGATTCAAGGATCTGGAACCGCTGGATATTGATTTAAAAGATTATATGGGAGAGTTGAGTGGGTATGGGGTGCACAGATGTCCGTGTATGGTGAGGATGCCCGGTGGGAAGGAAATTGAAGAGAGCAAATGATTTGAGAAATTTGCTGAATAAACTATAATCATTATCTATTTCCAGTAGTAGATATGGAATAGCATCAAGTGAGGGCAGGAAATTTTGAAACAAGCCATATGAAACTAGTGATGGCGAGTTGGTTCCGTGTCTCCTTGGCTATAAGGCGAACCTCCATTGGGTCTAACGGAACAGTCGTACCGTAGATAAGTGTATGGGCCAATGAAATTTTGGTATGAAGATTGTAAGACACACCGCTGGAGCAGTCAAACAAGTCGAAACGTTTCGTGGCCTCGGAGAATGCGCAAAAAGGCAGGGCAAGTTCGGGGGTTAATATGAGCCAGACCCCATTGCACTGTCTTCTGAATCATGGATGTGAATGAATGATTGAGGGTCATAGCGCTGATGGAAAAGGCCGGCTATTCTTCCGTCAAAGTCTTCCTGTAGAGAAAATCCAGAAGTGATTACAGCCGTTTGCAGTAAGGATGACCTGTACAGTCGCCGCGGATTTTCGTTCAATCAGGAAACTTTGGACTTGGTGAAATTTCGTGTAACTACAGCTTCAACATGACATAGTAGAGTGCAGATAACATGCATAGAAATATAATTTATATGACTAGGTAGCTAAAGACCGTAGCTACAAGATCAGGCAATACTGTCATATTTATGCATAACCGCCCGATAATCACCAGCATGTGTATTTTGCATAATCTTTGATAGGCTACCGTGGGGCCATTATGCATAACGGGGGGCGGCATTATGCATAATGCTCGAGGGCGAGCCAGCAGGGTTCGGCTGGGCTGGGGATTGGCAGCGGGGTTTGGTTCCGTATCAGGCAGGTGGATGATGGCTGTGCTGTGGGGGAATGTTGGCTCACAGCGCCGCCTATGTGGCCTCAAATCAAAATTGAGCATTCCCAATTGCGGTGGACGAGTAGTCAATGAGTCATGGGTGTGCCTGGCCGCAAATTGTACCGGGACGGGGCGGGGTAAAGCGGGTGCGTGCGTGCCTGGTAGCCAGTAACTCTCGCCGCTTGCTTGATTAGGCTGTACGCGTCTATATTAGGCATTGCTTCCCCTATGATACCATCCCCTCAACTCATAACCGCTCTGTGCACCCTTTCGCGGGCTGATATATACCTTCCTACATCTAGTTCTCGCACCGGCTTCATGGGCCACAATTTTCAAAGCTTTTCTCCAACTCAAATCATCCTGCTCTGGCCGATTTTGGATGCATTCATTCTTATTAACTTTTGAGACATTATGTCAGTGCGACGTAGAAGTAGTGCTCGGTGTGCTCATGGTCTGACAACTGAAGAGATATGTCAGAATACGAAAATCTCGGATTCAATAAAACTACTGGTAAATTTTCAAGTTCGAATTCGGTAACAAGCTGTAACAAGGTTTTACATGCAAGTGTGCATTGTAATCGAAAGCCGAGAATAATTTGAGATAGGTCAGTCTCTATGGTAAGAACACATAACGAGCGTGGAAAACAGAAGTTGTAGAATATGATTATGAGGCAGCTTGCCCCTTCTTGCCGCCTCGATTGCTGGCACTGGTGTTTCCCTTCCCACTGGCCTTCGCTGCGACCTTCGCCTCCTTAGCGGCAGCCTTCGCGATTTTGTTTGCAGCCTTTGCCGCCACTTCAGCAGCTTTCTCGGCTTCTTGTTGTGCTATGTCTTTGGCTGTGCGGGACTGATTGATGGTACGCTTAGCGCGCTTGGCGGGAGGGCTGGCGCTGACTGGCACTTGCTTTTTACGTTTGGGAGGGCCGGTGTTGACTGGTGCAGGGGGGCAAGCTACCGGGGCCACGTCTACGCCCACAATGTTCGCGGCCAGTGCTGCTGGGGATTCGGTCTCGCGAGCAGTAGAAGGTGAAGCTGGCGAGGCGACGTTGACTGTGTGGGGGAAGACTGTGCATGCAACCCGCAAATCACTCTCAGACGAAGATGGCGGGCTGAGCGCAGCCGTCGGGGGGATGATCAGTGAAGGCTTTGGGCTGTTCCCGAGTGGATCCATTGTATCGGGCATTGCCGCGTCGACTGCTTCTTCGTTCGCACGAGCCAGCAGTGCTGCTTTGAAGGCCACGTTGAAGGCTGGCCGAGGTTTTGGGCGTGGAGGTGGCGGCGGCGGCGTTGCTGCACCGCCCGCTCCTCTGAGCTCAGTGGGCGAAGAAGCCTTTTGGGCAATGCGGCTTAATCGCGGGCTGGGGCTTGCGGCGCCGGGTAAGGATGCCGATTCCTCTGCTAAGCGGGGAATAGGCGGTGGGAGTGAATATTGAGGTTCAATGATACTGGAGGTCGCACGTTCGGGGGAAGATAGAGTCACGACTGGGGCTGCAACAGGAGGCAATCTGGTAGAAATGCCAATATCGGGAGAAAACGGGGAGGGCGCCCGAGTAGGTTTGACCGGCGTGCGGAGCTCGGGCGTGATGGAGGGCACAGGGACATCTTCTGTGCTGTTGTCGAAGGTATATGCGGCACCTTCGAGTTGCTTTTCGACAGGAATGGAAGTCGTCGGCGAGGCCTTGAGGGCACGACCTTCGCGAACTTCAGTCGCTGGAGCCAATGTTAGTATGCATGGTGTTAGAATATAAGATAAACCACTCACGAAAGACGCTACGCAAAAACTCTGTATATGGTTTTATCACCGCTGCTTGATACTTCTGGTATGCCTTAGCAAATGTATTCCCGTGTGCGTTTTTTCCAACGTGACAGCTGATTATTGAATAAGTGATGGATAAATCATTGAGAGGAAATGCTTACCTGATGGTGGTGATCTCGCCGTTGCGTTCTGGCAAAGGACCACCTATGATCAGAGTGCCGACGAAGCCGGTGCTGTCACAGGCCCCTTTCAGCATGGCTTCAGCCCATTGCGGGAGGGCATGTATAGCGCTACTTGAAATTCAGCTTTCCTTCTAGCCGCGGCGTGGAGAAGGACACTCACTCCTGGTATTGCTGCGGCGTTGGCGGCTTCTGCTCCGCGGCAGCAGTGAGCGTGAAGGCCTTTTTCCTCACTTGTTCTTCGACCTTGTGCTCCGTTTGCAGACCTAGTTCGGCGGCTACAGCAGCGCGAGTGTCTTCGTCCGCGCTTTTGTATTGCTCGCGGGCAACTTGGCGAATTATATTTATTTGAGGACCCTTACAACTTCCTTGAAGGGTACGCTCCTCGACGACGGGCATGACACGATGCTTGAACAGGTGAAGATATGCCTCGTCCTCTTGATTCACGCGCGTGGATACCTCTGCGGTCGCGCTGGCTCCGACGACGGGGATAATGCTGATAGCCGACCTTTTTCGTAGCGCTGTTGGCCCAGCGGAACAATGGCGATGCATCCATGTGTAGATTTGCTGATGCGAGGAAGTTAGTGACGAAGAAAGTGATATGATTAGTAGCAAGTTACCTTGCGGCGCTTCTGGATAAACCGTCCCTCATATCTTTCCTGCGGGGACAAGGCCTTGCGCTTCTCCCGCTGAGTATCAAAGTTAGTATAACTAAACGCACTGAGAGATGTTTACATACCTGTAGTGACCGCTCCTTGTCACGGACTGCCTTCTCCGCCGCTCTCAGCTGACCGCGTTCGGTCTGCATAAACGCATCCTCCTCGGGCGAGTCCATAGGCGCGTCGCTCTCGTACATATCCTCAGATTCTTCGTCGCTGAGTAGGTCGGCTGGCTTTGCTGGGGGTACCGGAAATAAGTCCCAGTAACCCTGGTACAGAGGCGGCCAGAAATTGCTGAAATCGCGAGCCTTCTTGGCCTCTTCGAATCCGGGGAGATTGTTTCGTAGGTAGACTTCTTCAGGACTAGTTGTCCACAGTCGGCCGTCCTTTCTACCTGTTTGCTTGCATGTTGGCTTGCGAGATTTCTTCGCCTTGCCGTCGGTCTTACGCCGTCTTGACATTGAGGGTGGATGTGATGCGTAATGGCCGGTAAGGCAATAAAATTGTATATAGAATATTTACAAAGCCTGGGTCAGGCATGTTCGTAAGTTCAATATAACTAAGAAGCCAGAAATATAGGTGGCTTACCGGAAGTCTTCTTTAGCCACGGGCCCTACTCTCTTTTCCTATCCAAGGGCATCTTGATTCCTGTATGCGCTCCAGCCTGATGCCGAGATAAACACGTCCCCGCGATAGCCACACAGGAACGCGGATAGGATACAAAACGGCGTATAGGTCAAGGCAATGGTAAGTACCTATACGGCCTAACAACAAGCGCGAAGCCCAACAACTGTCCAGATATTGTCAGCGAGAATGTTGAATGCCTGCAGGGTAACCAAGATACGTACCTGAGTCGCCAGATGAGGTGGTCAAACTGCTCCTTGCAGATATGGGGAATCCCCGACATGTCAATGAAGCTTCGACGTTCTAAGCCAGACTTTCAGAATTCCCAACGAGTGATATGAGTCGGCTGTCAAGACAAAAGCATAACAGGTGAGGCATCTCAGATAGTGTAAATACAGGTATTGACGTACCTAAGAAGTCCAGTGAGCGCGCGATAGAAATAAGGGCAAGTCATAGGTGGTAGTAACAGACCCATAATGGTGGCAGTGACAGACGCATGATCAAAGTTTCCCAGTCCTTGTCGCGCAACCTCCATTTTACTTATTAACTTGAACCCTCGATTCCTCATGCTCCATTCTTCAACGAACCCTGCCCCTCGCTTACATGTCGCAGAATACGACTGAAGCCACCGCCGAGCCTGTTGCCCCTAGCGTGCGTGTCACCAGCGGACTATCTGATGTCCTGTCTTCTGCACTGGCTGCCGGTGTGTCATTTATAACTACTCACTAAGTAATACATTCACTTACCGCGTATTTAGGAGCCACCAGGTCCGATATCACGCAGACGGAGCGTCACATATACACCCCAGACGGTGGGATGAGTGTTATTTGCACGCAAGTAACTCTTACCTTTTTTGATCCATCTACGGGGTCCTCCTGTCGCTCCCTCTACGGTGGATCCATCGAAGAGGCGGCAGCTTCGCTTCAAGTCAATCGCCTGTCATACCGCAGTGCCATGCCCCCGACTGGCAGTGAACCTAGTCCCCTTAATAACAATATATACAGCAATTACTGCTAACCCTATTTGAACAAGATCCAGCAATTGCTGATGGTTTTAATTGATTATTTCGCTTGCAGTGCTTCACACAT
>JACXVL010000968.1:0-10010 GCA_014898675.1 Athelia sp. TMB | reverse complement strand
GCCCATCCCAAAATGAGATAATGAACAGGGTCCGGCTGTGACATGGAGAAACTCGACCTCGTGTGTGATGATGATTGACGACGTCCAGGATGGCGTACTGACTATCCCCGGTAGTTGAGGCAGCACGACCTTGGGCGACCCTAGACTGTGTTCTCTTCTCGCTCGCTAGGACTTGCAGCAGACTGACAATCTGCGAATGGCCGACAACTTTCTATCGATAGAGGTAGACGACACGTCCCCGACTGTTGCATACACACCTTTTTCAGACACCTTTGGAGAACCAGACCTCTCAGCGGGATGGAATCCTTATTACTCAGGGTCTGGTTACGCTGCGTTGCTCGGTCAGTTGGGGGAGGGTAGTAGTTCACACCGCACTTCGTTGGATGGAGCGTCTCTCACAATTCAATGGGCTGGTACGTGCTGAAAGGTCCAGTCCGTCGAATTCCAACTAATGAAGTTTGGCAGGTACTGGAATACAGCTTCTTGGGAACGTGTCTCAAGCAGACTTTAATCTGACTCTTGACGGACAACCCACCACAGCAAATTCGTCTTCCATTGAGGAAGGTGTACTCGCCCAATTTCATGATCTTCACGATAGGAATCACACGATAACATTAACCGTCAACTTGAACTTGCAGAGCTTCAACGAGTCTTTTGTGGCTTTTGACAAGGCCCTTATCAATTCCACTCAACCTGCAAACAGCACTGGGTGAGTCTCCATTGTTGTTGATTATGTTGTCGCTCAAATGTTTCTTCAAGTATGATTTCGACGATTTTAAATGACACAGATGTTGCATTCGTTGGCCAGTGGTCGTTCTTTTCAGATACAGACGAAAACGGGCAGACTTGCTCATTCCACAGGTCTGAGCATAGCGGTGACCGGATGCAGTTTACGTTCCAAGGCAAGCCGTAAAGGCGAGGTCCTGAAACATTGAGCGCTGACTTCCTTTGCAGGTTCCGCAATCACTATTTTCGGACTGACTTCACCAGAGTCCGGCTCATACAGTGTAACCATTGACAATGACTCCACCACCTACTCGGGCCATAGCTCTTTTACGAATTTCTTCACTCTTCTTCACTACGCTTCCGAACTCGATGATACTGTAAATCATGAAGTAGTGGTACAGAATATGGAGAACAGGACATTGGCAATGAGTGTTGGCGGGATCAATACCACCTCTCTCGCAAACAACCCCAGGTAAGCTGCAGTATCTTCTGGTATCTGACATATGCTAAGCCTGCTTGCCGCTAGCGGCTCGCTCTCTCACTCGTCTGTCAAATCAATACATACTGCCGGCACGAAGGCCGCAATCGCATTGAGTTGTCTGCTCTTCGTACTCGTACTCTTAGGACTCGGCTACTTCCTTGGATATCACCCACGGGGCAAACGGCGCGAAAGCCAGATCCACCACACAGGACAACTTGAAAAGGAGGCGGAAGCTGGTGCCGCTGTGCTAGATATTAGTTCAGCAAGACTTGGTTCTGCTGGCACAAGGTTCAGTTTTGCACGGCTGGGCATTGGGCGCGGAAGTCAAAGTCCGTCTGACTTGGATATTGACATGGCGACGGAGCTCGACTCTGCCGGGAGTGTGCGTCACGCCGTGCACAAAGATCCTCATAGTCAATGGGAGACCTACACAATTTCTATGCCCTCCATGCAATATGGCCCTGCATCTCCTGTCTCATCACGCTTCCCAAGGCATCAATCTCCGATACCCTCACCACCCGCTGTGCCAGCCAACTCCCACACACGTCAAGACAGTGGGGCACGACTATTGGACCGAGGACGTTCTTCTGGAGAACGAGATGACGACACAGACAGCTCGAAGCACACCGATAGTGGCTACCACGACGCGGTGGAGATTAACCTCAGTCCAAGAACATCAGAAGCGAGGTCTTTCAACAATCCTCGGCCTTTAGTGCCGTATTTGACATACGAGGAACCGACGCCGGTTGAAGAGCATCCCAGGGAGCCAAGGAGATCCAGCAGGGAGAGCAGCAAGTTCTGGCGACGGTCCAGATCGTCGCATAGGAGTTCTGTGGCAAACGAGCCGATGCCGCCATCGAAAGGACCGCGGAGATCAATGAACGGCCGCCACCTTTCATTGGTCCGTTTCGACCCCAGTGCTTCACAGCCACCTTCCGCGATTCCCAGATACTCTTTCCTCGACTTCAGTTCCTCGTCATCATCGTCTAACTCTAGCGGTACATTCTTCGCACCATTAGGAAGTGAGCAACAACAACAGGTGTCACCTACGACGCCCGAGCCACCGAGCAAAAGGTCCAGGCCGTTGCCCAACATTGCCACATCAGTCCCACTAGGCATTCTGCGCTCACGGCCCTTGCAGCAAGAAACGTTGCATCCACCGTATTCGCGCTCACCGCCGATATCGCCAGATTATTCTTCTGAACCAGAAACTGAGACGCCCTCGACTCCTACTCCCCCCGATTATGACCATTCTCGATCTTTCAATCCTATCGTCCCCCCTCCTTCGAGAGCACCTACATTTTCTCTTCCATTACCGCCCATATCGACCCGCCCATCCGGTCCGACCCTTCTCACCGCATCATCCACTCAACGATACCACCCAGAATACAGAGACATTGAGGAATCCCCTACGGAAAGTTTCGCGCGGTCCGTGTCCGACATCAACTTCCGCCACATCTCCTCGAGCACCGCCAGTTCGCGCCGTACCAGCGCTCAGGGGCCTTACGCATTGGAGCCGCCAGCCCGTATGCACAAGGCATTGATCGTGCAAAAGGTTCTTGGCATGCAGACCCCGCCGACTGCACAAGATGAAGCTGAACATCCGCGCGCAAGCCTGTCGAGACTGGAGCCGTTACGCAGGATGGAGGACCCAGAGATCCGTTCCCAATCGCCATCGACGCCATTTATGCAGCGAGTATTGCGCAGGGCGGGCGGGAACGAGCGAGGATCCAGCCAAGACTTCGCTTCTCCCAAGTCTGCGAACTCCGAAGCATCGTCACCTGGGATTATTCGCAATCTACGGCGCTTGTGAGAGGAAAGGGAAATGATGTGGGGTGTACATAACCTACTGATCCATCCAGTGCATATTATTAAAGGAGGACATCACATGTTTGCTGGCTGGCATCGTGTTCTCATTTGGCATACTGACCTAGGACTCCTGATATACCACGGACACTCATAGCTGCTCTGTTCACATCTGTATCATTATTTAACTGCACTAAGCAGCATGCAAGCACTCTCTTATCACTTGAATTTCAATACTTAATCGCTAAATGCGCGTTGGCATATTGGCCGAAAGGTTCTTTCGTGCGATCAACTCTCACAAGCTCGTAGACAAAATGCCATAATCAAACGTACGTATCTTGGTCCCGTCGATTTACCCAGAACCATCCACTCTGCCAGCAAGATCGCTTCGGGCCTTTTGCACTTCGAGCCTCTCCATCACAGCTCGATGCAGACTTGACTTGGGGTTCTTAGCCTTGCCTTTCGTACCTCCAGCTCCATTGGAGCCTGCTTGCGGTGCAGCTGAGGATGTCGGCGCGGACATAGAATCAGTGGGCGCGGAGGAGGTGAGGTGCGAAGGGACGATGATCGGCGTTGGGCGCGGCGGAGGCGGCCACTTTGAATCAATGTTAATACTTGACAGACTGGAACCATACAGGTAGTTACAAGACGTACTCCGCGATGTGGTTGGTTAAAGTGTAGCGCCGCCCACGGCGGGTACTCTTTCTCCAGATGCGTGATATGGTTCTCGAGGAAGCGTAACCGGTCAAGCAAAGAGCGTGGGGGTGAGGGCACTGTATTACAGCTCAGCAACGGGCATATGGACAGATGGATGAAACTCAGAAGACGGACCATACCGCACTGCGAGATGTGTCTCCGCGTTCGCTAGACGCTCGTCCAGCGCGGGATACCGCTCAGCAGTCACGTCTCTCTCTGCTGTGCCCGCGACGTTCGGGACCTCTTTCGCTTTGCCCTTGCCCTTGACATCCTCGTTAGTAGGGGCCTTCCCGACGGTGCGCCTCAGCGGGCCTTCCTCATTTTTGGCGATGTCGTAGCGCATCTGCACATCACGGTCGATTTTCCGCGCGTCCGTGCGTGCGCATGACGCAGGGGGGTCTGTGTTAACCATTTGCGTATCCATAGAGTCGGGGTGCAATTTAGCGCGCTTTTCAGCAAGGGAGAGAAGAAACTCGGCGCGATTGGACGCGTCGTTGCGCGCGCGGTTCTGCGCGAGGAATGCAGATATAGATTTATTTATCTGTGGTCACCATAGTCTGTCAGTACGTAGACTTGCTGTAGGCTGTGCTGTGGTTGCAAGGCGGAGCAGAGAGAACTCACTGACGTCGGCGATCGCGGTTCCACGCCCTTGTTGAAGTGGGCATATTCTAGCTTGCGTTCATCTAGCGTCCGCTCTGTGCGGTCAATATTAGGTGACTGACCCAGGCTCTACGAGTAGTCAGCCACAGATCAAGTTTGAAAGCAGATTATACTTGCCATAAGATCTCGCATGAGGTCTCCGATCGCTTTGGGCACTTTCTGCCGCTCCCATTCCTCATTAACGACCAGCATATCGTTCTCAAACCCCCGCAGCGCCTGCATCATCCCGAGATTTGAAAGGAAGTTCGCGATCACCGCGTCCCAGTGCCTGTGAAACTCTGGAAGAGGAGGTGAAGGCGGCGGCGACGGAGATGCAGATCGCTTTGTAGCTCTCGGAGCCCCACCCACAGCCGTTTTCAAGGGGTTCGGTATCGGCCCCGATGTAGATTGCTGGATGTACGACTGCCCAGGCGCGTAAGCAGTCGCGTATTGATAACTTTGTTGCGGTCCCGACGCGTAAATTTGCGGCGGGTGCATCGTTAGAGGTACCTGCCACGCAGTATGGTGGTGCTGCCAGGGCTGATTCACATGTGAGGGATAGTAGGAGGCCTGCGGCGGGTATTGGGGATTTTGGGACTGATTTTGCAATTGTTGTGAAAGCTGTTGCTGCTGATTTTGAGTTGCATTACCCTCATTCCTTGAATGTTGTTTTTGTGGTGTTTGGGAAGGACCTGCTGAAGAAGGCGGAGGCCCGTTCGTCATGAGAGTAGAAAAGATCGAGGATGCCAATTCCCTGTCCAAGTGACCGGACCGGTGTTCAATGTTTTTCGTCACCTTCAAGTTTACAACACCTCCAACCAACTCCACCATCATATCATGGCAGCCTTTACCACCACCACCACCACCACCACCACCACCACCACCATGTCGACTGATTTTGGCAGACGATTTTCTCGAGTCTGGTGACGGGGGTGCTCCTACTCAGGCTAGATGGCCTTTGTGAACGCTACAAAGCTACAAATTCATTGCTAAACCTCGAACTCTATGCTCCTCTTCAATGGACTGCCTTTCTTGATTCAAATATACACAAGAAATAGCCTCGCTGCGCTATGGCAATTAGACTAAACATGAGCAAACGGAAGCTGGGCATATGCTTAATATACAAGTAATATCTCACCTTGGATATCACCTTCCTCCATCTGACATGTAATGAACAGATAATGTTTTCGAGAGCATGATGCACTCATGATTTTGAGATTTGCTTGCATTCTCAGGATTCCAACATTTTTTGGTCCGACCTTGGTCGATGGGAAGACTTGTAACGATGTTCGTCATGCAAGAGGTGATGGCTTTACACCGAGCCTTGGTTGAGCGCTAAGTAGCACTCGATACGATTCTAGATATGCACCCCGCCTCTCCAAGATTGCAGGCAACATACTGTGCGACCTCGATCGAAGGAATTAGGCCAAGCGGCATATTAAAGAGGCGCAGATGCTGTAACAGGCCCTCGCGGAGGGATAACCTAGAACAGCTGTTGACCAACTTTCCATCTCTTCAAAGGCCCATCCGACATCCTTACTAGTCTTGATACCTTGGTGAATCCGGAGGTTGAGGTCTCACATTGGGATGCGGCGAATGCGCAAGCTTCTAACGGCGATAGAGCAATAACGATCCCCGCAGCAGGTTCTTATCTGTTCTTATGCTCAAGCTCATGCTATCGGGGTTCCGACACGGGACGCCGTGCTTTCATCCATGCCACCTTGGGTCTGGCGATAGTGCTAGTAGTACTAGTGCCACTAGCGGGCGAAACTTATCAATGTGGCCCAGGCTCTTGCCACCCAGTTTGAGTCCATGAGGGTGGTAGGCAATTGTATGCTACCAAATTAATACACAGCGTAGGCTAGCTCTCGCGAAAGATGACCTCGAGGATACATATGCGAAGGCACTTCTCTGCCATTTGCTTTCAACTCGCACCGGATCCAGTCGCGCTAGAACGTTCAACACGGGAGTGGCCTGAGTGGCCGGAAGACCGACTCATCGCAAGACACGAGGTCTTCCTGGCGTTTTGGCTTCTTCGCCGATGTCCGGAGACAAAATGCGAGTCATGGAAGTACCGCGCGTGGAGAACCGGTGGACAGACCAAGTAATATTGCCTGGCTCACTACCGTGACCAAGTCAGATGAGCGCAGTGTGTGCACTGAGCATATGGACTAGTTATCTTCACAGCAACGGGAAATTGCATTTGGGAGGGTGTACATCTCGCTTAAAGTTATCCCTCATGCAGATTTTGCTGTGAAAGCCCAGTCTGACCGCTGAGGTGACGCCCTAAACACTGCAGTGCCTTCATAAGGTAAAAATGTATCACAAATTAAATGGGCGTCCATTTCTCAATGGAAGGAATTGACGCATGCTGGACGATCGCTTGCTGTGGCTTGGGCGCTCTTGGGCGGTCAGAACATGTGCACCGTCGCCAATACACGCTGTAATCGCCGGTTATTTAGCATATCCTTTGGCATGCCCTTCCGAATCCGCCTGAAAAAATCAACATCTACAACGTGTTCTTTTAGAGCCTGTTGTATTTCGCCGTCCGAGCCAGGCCAAAATTCAAGTAGGTTCAAGTAGCCACAAGCCTCGCCGCTACCTTTATAACGCCACAAAGGCGTCGCTATGGGCCTCAGCGCTGAAACAGATAAACTGGCGAGGTTACGTAGTGGCATCGAACATAAGATAGGGCTCATGCAAATACGACGAACGTCACGTTATCAAGAAAATTCAATAACAACTCATGTATCTCGTCTCTCCAAAATCGGACACGATGGTTAATTCGAAAATAAATCTTTCGAATTAACCATCGTCTTGTATTTAGACGAGAGGACCGTAACGAATTGTTATTGAATTTTCTTAATCACGTGACGTTCGTCGTACTTGCATGAGCCCTATCTTATCAGCGACTCGGTTTCATGTGAGCCTGCGAGTTCCTTGCAAGGCCGTCATAATCGGGCTCATCGAAATTGATGCAATATTGATGCTCGAAGATGCTGTGAGGGATCGCCCGTGACTGCGGCGGGCCTCGCTCGCCGCAATAATAATGTAACCAGTTCTTACAGAGTTAGAATTGCTCAGCAGGCGTGGAGCGCAGCTAACATGCCGACATTAATCATGGGGTCAACTTGCCGACGGGACCCATCTCCGCCGCCTAAATTGTTATGAGCAGGATCAGATCCTTGCTGATCCTCGCCACCAGTGATTTGCAGAATCATGATGCGATGAGGAAACATCAGACGAATCAGATATGTCACATTTTCACTTGTAGATTGGCTGCACTAGCAACATACAAATAGTACAGATAGGATGATGGGCAAGGATGTGGGGGGGAGATGATGGTTATGTTAAAAAATATAAAGTGTGGTGCGTCTGTGCTTTAAGCAGACGCAGATGCGATTAAGCAAGAAAAGGTAAGTAAGAAGGATTAGGAATACAGGTGGCAGAGCAATGGCTGCCAGGTTTACCAAGTAAACAAGGTTGTAGTCCGTTTATTCGTAATGATCGTGTAAGTGCTCAGGCAATTCTGCTGGAGGGGGAGGTGTCGGCGGCATGGATGAGGGGGCGGAGGCGTGCGGGGGATGCGAGAAGTCGATAGCGTTATATGCAGGCGGAGGCGGGTCAAACACGACATTGTGCGAAGCCGCGACTGCCACATCATGTGCAGGGCTTACACGATGGCTGCCACTGGATTGACCCTCGGAGGGAGCAAGGGTGCTCATCCAGTCCGCGAGCTCGCTCGCCTCTTTCGCCATGGTCTGCTGGATCAGCTCGTCATGTGCGCTCAGGCGACCGCCGCTCCCACCTGACGACCCTTGAATAGGGGTGTCTGGTAGCGAGCGCTGGCTGCCAAGCTGTAAAGGCGCAACAGGCTGTAAGGCCGCAGGTATAGGTGCGGGCCGGTTCTTTTCGCTCCGTGACCGGATGACTACTGTGGGCCGCAGTGGGCGGACAACTGTATGAGATGTACTCGCACTAGCGGTCAGGGTAACCGGAGGCTGAGGAAGTGCACGCTGCGGGCGCGTGGAGACACTCGTACCAGACCGTGTAAGCTCGATGGATGCAGACCGCGGGAGGTCATAGAATGCGTCAGGATAACTCTCGGGGGATGAAGGGGGCCGGCGGGGAGGCCTAAGCTGTGATGGTGCCGGGCTCCCGCTGCCGTACAAGAACGGCGTGGACTGCGAACGGTGGAGCCATGATGGACCTGCTTCGGCCGACGTCCGGTTGATAGCCGACAGGACAGGGGGTCGGGGAAGCTCACGGCGCATGCTCAGAGAAGACACCATTGTAGAGGACGACGCTGCGGTGAGTGGTGTGGGCGGAGGAGCTGGGAGCTGGCGGATAGACGGCTCGGGAGAAGGCGAATGTGTGGACTGATATTCGGACGGGGCCTCTGGAACGGCCAGGGACTCCGAATCGTAGAAAGATGGATCGAGGAATCCATGCGCAGGCGCCGTGGCTGATGCCGGCGTCTCAGGATCGTCGTTGATATCGTCGGATGAGAGGCTCCCGAGGTCATCATAGTCTCCGTCATAGTACTCCTCGTCCTCGTCCGGTGTTGAACAGCGTGTGGCAAACTCGAGATCGTCTACCGGATCCGGGCCTATTGGTGCAAGAGACGGGAACATGGGCTCTCCGAACACAATTTTACGCAGTTGGCGCATGGATGCCGGGCGTTGGGCTGGCGAGGATGGACGCAGGTCATCATCCGGGTCTGAATCATCTGCTGCTCGTTGTCGAGGCGAACGAAGACTAGGGAAAGGTGGGTCTCCGTAGACGTATTTCTTCCATTGTCGTATTGACGACTGGGGAGACCGCAGGGAAGCTTCCGGGCGACTGACTGTGATGTTGGGGCGGGCGTATGTTAACCACTCTTCCGGTTCTGTGACGAGTAGTAATGCGGTGATGAGGAGATGGTCGAGCAGGTTGAGTGAAACGCCTCCACGGTCCAATTGCGGCCTAGTGTCCTGCACAAGCAGTGACTCGAAAACTCGTATCCGCGGAGGGACCGATGACACAGCTGCGTCCATGGACGCCACAGGGCCCTTTATAGATGAAGTAGTACACTGCGGGTGAACCCGATCAGAAATGCTTCCGAGTATAGTACAAGGGCCAACTCACATGGTACGTAGGCCCACTGCGTTTCCATTTGAAAGGATGAGGATAGCTGGGCAGGAAAAAGCTGCGAGCTCTGAGGTGGGGCGTTGTGAGTGTGGTGTCCCAGGCGAGCAAACATGTGGGACATACCCCGACAGAGCGCCGAACTTCAAAAACTGCTCGACTGGCTTCGTTCGGCCACTCCCAATCATCTCTACGACTGAGCCCTGCAATGAGTCCTTGCTCTTGCCCTTCATCGCACTCTTCTTTGCCCATCTGATATCTGCCACTTTATTGGTTCCTTCCCATGGGTCGTTTCGCAGGATTGTGGTGCATGTGCTGGTGGTCTTGATGGTGTACAGCGCATTATCAGAGAGCCCGTCGCTGACCGAAGAGTCCAGAAATGAAGGGGAAGAAAGCTTGAGAGTCAGGAGGGGGTTCTTTTGCTTGGAGGAGGGGAAATCGTCGCTGCTGTCGCCTTTGCGCCGATAAGGAAATATCGCGGATGTAGACGGTGTAAGCCCGGTAGAGGACTTGCTCAGAGGAAGGAAGTCGTTGC
>JACXVL010000967.1:0-10049 GCA_014898675.1 Athelia sp. TMB | reverse complement strand
CTTCTTTTGATAAGCTCATATTCTAACCTGTCATGTGACCGACTGGTAATATTATGTTCCCCAATTTGAATGATCATTCTTCTACCATGTTCTCAACATGAAACCTTTTCATGGTGTGACACCGCGCCGTCCCCAGCCGTCGTCGTGCCGATGAGCGTGACATCACCGTCTCCTTTGCAATCTCCATTTAGCATTAGAACAAGAGTTCTGTCGGGCCGCATCACGAAGGCACAGGTGAAGCCTGGTTCTCGGAAGGATAGGTTGCTCGCCGCACGTACGTCACTTGTGTTTGAGCCTTCCATTTCATGGCTGACGTCGTTTGTAGGAATGCATCCTCAGTTTCAGGCGACCCCGCCTAGGCCTGCGGTAGCAGCGCTACCCAAGGCCGTTAATCACGACAAGTGGGTTTTGGCGGTTGGCGGTATCATGCCGCCTCAGTCTCCGCCCTGGGAAGCAGCCAAAGCACGCGTCAATAGGCATGCGAAGCTGAATTACTCTGTACCAAAGGAGTCCGCCGGCCTTATGTATCCTGATCCTTCATACATCAACGGAATACAGCCCGCTAATCGCGGGGCTGCTGCTGCTGCTTGGCTTTCAATCCGCGGGGCGCGCTGCGGGCAAATGGCCTATCCGGACCTTTACACGATGCCAGTCGCGTCCAGCACAACGTGGCGCCACTTTTTTGCCCTATGGCGCCGCAAGCCCTCAGATTTTCTCGCTGGTGATCAGTCTGTGGACGCTGCTGTTGCAGCTGCGCGCAGCATGTTTGGCCCCGAAATGGTCAACATGATGAAAGATACCTTCACCCAAGTCTTTTGGAATGGACAACCGTTTGATGTCATCGACGGCGCCGTGGTACATATGAGTGATTCAACCTATACTCAGGTCGCTTGGGAGCTTATGGAGCTCAATTGGCGCTATGAGGTCATGGCGCTGGATCGGATTCTCGCGCCGGCGCAGTGGAAGGACAAGGAGTCCTCAGACCGCAGGATTGAGTAGATCCTGGCGGTATTCGCGCCCTCTTCGACGTTCACGCTTCTCCACACGCCCTTTCCCACTCAAGTGCCGTTTGCGGCTGCGCCCACGGTCTCCGAACGTCTCCCTGCATTGAGGGCCTTGCGTCATCTCATGACCAGCTGGCGAGGATGTACCGGCCGGATATTGTTTACCCCTTTGTATGAACCTGAGCCCGACTCCCCCGAAGCAGGGTTGCTTGAGGAACATACTATGGACTATTATTGCCAAACGTTTTATGAGCACTTTCATCGCCCCCCATTTTTACCTTCTCAGTTGCCCGCTTGATGTAGTCGGCCCATGTAATAGTTATCTCAATTATACTGATTTCGCATGTTAGCCCCCATCTGGGAATCGTGTGAACCTTTAAAGGTGCGCTTTTGTGATATCTTTCATCTACATTCAAACTTATGTCTAGAAATCCAGGCAGGCCTATCAACTTTGGTCCACGACTTGACACTGGTTCTGCTGCTCGCGCATCCGCACCTAGTCAACATACCCGAGTCCCAACGTCATGGGAGCTCAAGAGAGCTCGTGGTCGTCGCAACGCCGTTGTCTCCACCCCGACAGGAGTTTACACCTTCACACAGAACAAGACCACCTCTGACACAGCCCTCGGTTCGGGGGACATTTCCAGTCCGCCTTCTCCAGGATCCTCGTCTCAAGATCTACCAACAGATCCCTCGACTCCCAGCCGTTATGACTCATCGACAGCGGGATGGTCGAGCGATTTCCATGATCCAAGTACCCCAAGGCGCTCATCTGTCCGCCCTGTCACACTACATACCAGTCAGTGGTCGAAGTGGACAAAAATCGTTATCCCTTCGCTCATCGTGCCTTATCGTGCTTTGATGCGGCGTACACATTCTTTGGCCGAGGTGGATCGTGACTTCGAATTGCCGTGTTCATGCGGGGGCAGAGATTTTCATTCGCTGAACGTGACTTGTGTGTACTTTGATGGTTTGCTACAGCTATTGTCTTTGTACGTTGCGTTGTGCTGACTTTTTGCAGTTTTAACAGAGATCGCTTTGCCTATCTGCCAATGTACCCCAGCTCCACACGCCTTACTAGCTCGCGGTTTAATGGCCTGCTCTCCGACTCATCCTACTCTCGCTATTGACCTCAAGTTGCTCGCGTTTGCGCGCCTCCAGTTTCTTCACATGGTCCCGAACACATCGGGTTGGTGCGGAGCTCTCGAAGCGTTTTTGAGCGCTTTGGGTTATAAATTACTGACTCGCGTGAGTTGACATGTCATCTTCATTTTCTCCCTTCTGAAAATACCATCTAGGATACTTTACGGCGTCGATTTAGTGATGGCCTTCGATGGTATTATGCATTGCTTGACTCGGCCGAAGAAAGCATCCAGGAACTACTGGAATCCACCAGATTGAGAATGGCCTCCACAGATTTTTTGGTCCCTCGGCTTGCTGACGACCGTGCACAGTCACCGTTACCACCATCATCCCCTCCTCTTCCTTCATCTCCGGTAGTCGCCTCTTCACCGCCGCCTTCACCGAGCTCCAAAGATCCTAGTTCGTTCAATGGGTCTGATATTCCGTCTCCGCCCAATTCCCCTTCTCCTGCTGTCCACATTCACCCAACGACCAATCCGGTCCCCTCTCCTCGCAGTCACAGTGTGGGCACAAGGCCATCCACTCCCTCAGATCCGGGTCAACCTCCTCCCACACCCAACAGCAGTCCTATCAAGCGGCCCAGTGCTTACCTTCGCCGCCGATGCTATCTATGCTTCGGTAGTGATGATCAGGTAGATCCTGCCCTCGGGTAAGTTGGCTCTGTTTGTCTCACCAGCTCGCTATTTCTCAGTACCTTCCGATCTTGCAGGGCCCATTATATCGCCTGTGTCGACGCCTGTTTCACACAAAAGAGGGGGAAAACGCATTCCTCCAAAGATCCAGCTTATAGAGATTCCCATCGCTCACATTATGATTCACGCTTCCTCACGGAGGCTGAAGTCTCAGCTATGGAGCATGATGTTGCCAGACATAGGGCTACGCGTCCTCCAAAACCCAAACGGTCTGCCGACGATGACGCCATGGAGCCCGGTATGTCCCTTCCGTCGTCAGTTCTTGACGACTGCGGCGATTCCTTCATAGCCGCAGATGAAAAAAGGGAAAAAGCCAGCACCCAGTTTTTCTCCGATACCGGGATCATGGCACTTCTCTGTCGACACGATCATTGTCTCTTTGCGGTTAATATGACGCATAAAGGAGAACGCCAGCATTACGCTCTCGCTTTGATTAAAAAGTTCTTTGAACATGTTCCTCCCGATGCCACGCTCGGCCTCTTGTACGACATCGCCTGCCAGTTAAAACGCAGTATGCTGAACTTTGGATTTCTGGCCGAGTTTTTCCCGCGCATGTCCTTCGCAGTGTCGATCTTCCATGCCTACGGCCACCAGTGGCCTTGCCAAGTTCGTTATCATCCACGAAAATGTAAGGGATTTGGGTTATCAGATGGCGAGGGCTGTGAACGTTTTTGGAGCGCGATTCGCAAGCTCATCCCTTCGCTTCGAGTCTCGGGGGTGAGTCTTTCAACTATCTTCCCATCATATTATTTCTGATCCACCATTTCATTCAGTACCACCAACGTCTCTTCATTCTTGACCTTCATATCAAATTTCTTGAAATCAACTCTCGCGATACGTTAGGAATGTGGCTGAATCGACGCTGGATTCGATGCAAAGCCGCCATGAAGGCTGCTGCTGCCGGTATTGAGAAGAGTGGAATGACGTCCGATGAGCTACGTGAACAATGGCAGGCCCAAGTCTTAGTCCAGACGCGACCTGTTCCACGTAAGTTCTGTCATCTTGCCCTTTCTGTATTTGACCTCATATCCTCCCAGGGCAATCTAAGAACAAAGGCAACCAGGCCATTCAGGCCGTATTGACTTTGGATGCTAGCATTGCATCAGAGCACGCGACCATCCGAGGCATTCAGGCATCGTACTCTCAACCTTCGGTGGACATTATCGCCGCCCATGAGGCTCTGGAAAACGCGCGCAGTCATTTGAAGAGACTCGAGACAGCGCGCGCCCAAAAGTTTTCAAAGCTCGGTGTCGACGAATCTGCAGCACTTGTATCTCTCAAATCGAATAAATATCTCAATGCTCGTATGAATGCACTCGCATTGAAACAGCGCCTGCGAGACCGTCTGCGACAGAGGAAGTTTGAATTGGAACGTTTGGAGCGTTCATATCGAAATACCGCTAATGGTCAGTGATAATTGCTGTTCCATCGTTCATTACTTATCCCTTTTATAGAGATGAAGTCTACAAAGCATATTGAGGGTGCCGTTGCACGGAGGGCGCCGACTATCCAAAAAATTGTGAAGAAGTACAACGTCCTCTGTAAAGAAATCGAGAACATGATCAAACACAATACCGCCCCGCCAGGAGCTGTTGCACCTGATGCAATCCTTCCTGGTGCTTTGTGGTCTCTCGATGTCGATGACTCGATCTGGCAAGATATCGGCCTTTCTGATGACCTCGATACTACCCCACCTCTTTGGCTACGGGACGAGAACGTTCGCAGTGGCATTCGACACATGCTCAACCTCGAGCGATGTGTTGAAGAACAAGCCCGGTTAGAGAAGGAGAGGATATCCCTCCAGTTATCTGCTAGGGAGCAGTGGGCCGTTCTACAGGCTGCTTTGGATGCTTCAGGTATGTTCCTTGCTCATTAACTCCAGAGGCACACTCTGATTGATGATCTAGATGACGAAGATATCACATATCAACTTCAAAACGAGGTCGCCGCCTTGTCTCGTATGTGCTATATCTGGTGTAAGGACTCAAGACCTATTCCGTGTACCTTGGGTGAGGATTGGGGTCCGTCCGAATCCACCATGAGGGATGCCGGAGCTATTGAATATACCAAACAGGTAGACACAACAACAGATGACACTGCTTTCGAGAATGATGCTTCCGGTGAGGAGATGGATTATTTTGAGGAGGAGCTTTATGAACAATTGGAGACTATGGCATTAAGGGACGAGTATCGGGTCAAGTCGTTCAAATCGGTACAATCCGTGACAGAGGATGCTTCTAGCGATAGCGAGCGAAGTATTTCACCCTCCCCCCCTCAGAAGAGACGGAAACAACGTCGCTAGGCTTGTATTTGTATGGACTCTATTTGTTTAATGTTCATGCATTGTTCCGTCCTCTGATTGACTCGCACACTTGCACCAAACCTAGGCCTGACGTCGCTGATCCTTCCCAAGTCCGAAAACCGCAAGGACCTACAGCCGACCTAGCGCCACATTTGGTAGACCTGTGGTCGGACCTGCGAGCCCTGAGGTTACTAATGCCGCTCGCTGTTGCGACCACAGGTCCAACCTGGGTCCACCCTGGAAGCCCTCTCGCTGACCCAACAAGCCTGCTGCGGATCTGTGGTCCGACCTGATCAATTTTGAAGGTCCAGTTGAATTTCGCATTCTGGACCTAGGACATTATACGCGACCTCTAGGTCACTCGTACTGGCCTTAGGCTTCCCTAGGTCTCTAAGTCTACCTATAAATATGACCTGAGGTCCAAGTTCACTGCCCTTGACGACCGAGGTCCCATCATGAGGTCCGTCCATCGGTCCTCGTTGAGACCCAACGCCACATCTGCAGACCCGAGGTCTACGATCAGTGCATCTTGTTCGCCCTGCAATACCTCAGGTCTTTTTTTTTTACTAAGCCTTGTGTCGATCGGACTGGTACACATTCACTGACCTCATGCCTCACCCTTTTACTGGCCCTCGATCACTAGTACTGCCCCACACAACCTGGCACGGCCGATTTCTCGAGTTCCTCCCACGCACCATCAGGTTGATATGCAGGTAAGCATTTTTTACAGGATTTATCCTTTGAAGCACTTTGTCGCTCAACCGCCTTCTCTGCAGGCACACTCTGCTCTGTTTTAACTCAACGGAAGTCTTTTCAAGGACTTGTGCTTTATTCCCGTCATCTCATAAAGCCATGTGATTGTGTTGGATGATATTGAACCTACGTCACACAATAAATACTTACATTTTTCATCACATCCTCCGTCGGGATGCTGATCTTTTTTTGTTTATGCGACTTCTAATAGTCCATCTATTTCCTACACTTTAGACTTCGCTAATGGCAATTTAATGTACATGTCTTCCGGATGACGCAAGACGGCCAGTTAGTCGACTCCAAAGGGGAAGTTTCCGGCATGCAATGGTGCAGTCACTGCAGTGTGCCTGTGGCAGGTATCCTACTCTATGTCATAGGAAGTTCACAAATGGAACAATGACACTGTTGCATTGCTGATTCCAGACAGTACAAGACCTGCTTCCGTGACTTGAAGGAGCGCACTGCACTGGCAGTCTGATGTATACATGAGGATATTTTCGTTGTGAAAATTGTAATCAAGTTGCATGATACTACACATGGAAAAAATGGCCTGTTCTGTAAGGTGACTGGAGGTTTAGAAGCATTTCCGTCCCGCTCTTGGCGCGTCTCGTACATCCATAATATGTATTCACTATCCCTACCAAGCCCAACTACCACCAACCTGGTAGAGGCTGGCCCGAACCGGCGGCGCCATTCAGGATTTTCCCGCAGCGGGACCCCTGACACTGCTGCCCTGCACGGACCCAGGTCCAGGACCGCCCCGCTGACCTCATCCCAACTTCAGGTCTCCCTCCCGCTGACCCCGGCATCTGCGGACCAGGACCTCTCCAGGGCACTTAAAAACGGACCCAGGTCGCTCTGCCAGGTGTGAGGACTATTAGACCATTTTATTCTGAGGTCCAAGGGTACTAATAGACGCCAATTTGGGATAGCCTGAAGTGCTGGTCAAGATCCTGCTACGAGCTCCCCGCAGATGGCTTATTCCACACATTATTCTGCAGGCCAACTTTGGCGCGATGTCACCCACACTCCCGCCTCGATAGCCATAATCAACAGCACAGGAGATCTTTCCATCCGGCGCATGTTCTTCTACATCTCTAACGTCGAATCCTCGTCTGCGAGTGCGGATCCAACTGTGACTTGGATTACTCATGTACACTGCGCGAGGGCTGGTCTTCCTAGAGTACTTTTACGCCTCCCTTTTCAACCGTGCACTCATCTCCAAACGCTTCGCCTTCCGAGATGCACTTGGTGATAAAGGTTGAGACGTCCTCGTTTCTACGCTGGCGGACCCCTGGCACACTATAGGCATTCGATCCTATGTTCATAGAAAAACGTACCTGCGGGAAGAAGTGCAAGAGGTAGCTCGAGCGCGTCTTTTGCCTTGGCGCTGCACCATTCGTATGCATGGCTTCATGAGATGAATCAGTACCACGCGACTTTGAAAGGAAGGAAGGGTGGGATGCGCTATTTTGCCTGAAGTGCACGCTGCTGATCTTGTACGTCGATTATTTATTTGAATCTTCTCTGATAACTGACGATCTAAATACAGAGAGCAATTGACTCCATAGCCTATCCTCACAAATGACCGTGTACCTCACGCCATGGGGCAATTCACAGCTGCATACGTCACAACTTGGGCGAAAACTTTAGTGAACCCCAAGTCGTCAGGTCTTTTGAAGAGTCGGAAAGCTGCCTCACCATGATTCACGCCGAATTTTTCGACCTCTGCCCGCGCGAGTGGTAAAACCCTCCCCAAGCCCGTGTCTCAGTTGCGCGCTGGCATTCTGGCCTCGCGAGGATGAACTGCATGTCAGCGGTTCATTCGCGTCACCTCTTACAGCGGCTCACCGTCTTCGCGTGAAGCATCGCAATTGTACACGCACCTGGGTCCACTACAATTCTGTAGAGAGCAAGAACAGCACGCAAAAGACGATTTCACGCAGACAGCAGTTGGTTCCCCTGCCAAAACACCGTCATCCACACTCTTCTACTCCTCATCTGCACCTTGGGAACCAGCGGTGTCCCTGCCCTTTAGTCAGGACACGCACATGTGCACGGGATTAGCCGAAGTTAGAGACCGCGCCGAACCTCCACTAGCAGCCGACAGGAGGATCCCAATGAACCCCCGCGCGCCCGAGTCGAGTACCGGCAGGAAACGCGGATTGTTCGCGGGCGGAACTGAATAAGGGCTGAATGGCAGGGAGGGCTGTTGCTCGACCTTGACTTTGGGCAATCTGAGGCGGTCGTGCAGGAAGGTGGAGGACCCATGTGCTTTGTAACCACCAAACAACTGTTTACCCCGCCTCCGTTATGCGTGAATACGCAGGCGAATGTTCGGGGCGGATCAAATTTGATCTGACGGTGCACTCGCTCGTCGTCAGAGGCTGCGTCATCCATGCGACGTAGGGGCTTCTTTCCGAGGCTTGCTTCATCGCTGGGGCTGATTGCGCGATGCGGAGGCTGGCAGATGCTGGGCGGATGCATCGACCGAACTTAATTTGGCCATATTTGGATCTGTGTGCCCTTGGCTCGGTTTTGGCGGCCTTCGATCCTGCCTTGTCCTCCATTAGAGACTCTCTTATACACCTTCGACCAACTCTGCTCCTCCGGATCCGGATGCGACCTGCCATCCCATGCCGATCCCTTCCCTCCCCTCGGCCCGCGTCTGAGCGCCAGCATCGATCCCCCCTTCCCTGCTCTAGTTTGAAAGCCTCGAAATGGAACTCGGGCGCGAACAGCCGTCACCTCCGTGCGCTTGCCCGTAGATCCTGCGGTACAGAGTGGGGTCCCGAACAGCGCCGCACATATGCCGCAAACGATCCATTGGTGCTGGGTGGCCGCACTCACCGGTAACCTGAATGTCTTGAAGGACGGCGGCGACTGGAGTCTGGGTAGCCTCGAGGGGCAAGAGAAGAAGAGCTCCCTATGCTCACTGAAGAGCTTCGCGGGTTTCAGCGTCCGCCTCATGAGTGACGGACGGGAGAAGGGTGATTGATGCGCAAGTGCGTGAGGGAGAAAAGAAACCCAGGAAGAAGCAGTACCTTACTACATACCTTGCGATCCCATCGTGCGGCCGATGGTGCCAAACCCACGATAGGGTCGCGCCAGCGAGGAGTAGCTATGGCTGCGATGGCTTCGGTGCGGCTATGTGTTTTCCATGGCATAGCTATGTGCTGTCTGGCAAATAGCTATTGTAAATAAATAATTTACTGCCTACGTGATAGCCATGAAGGCTCAGGACGATACTTCGCTCGTGGCTATAGGTGGCCGATGCGCCGCTGAAGAACACGTCATGGCTGCAGGGTTGTTCAGGTCAGCTATCGTGCAACATCGATGCAATCTCACTGTGATGCTACGCCAGAGCCACGCAAGCATGTCCACGGGGCTATTCAGGAGAGTTCACGTAGGATATGAAGCCTGACGCGTGATAGCCATGTACATGATGTCGGTACAGTCAACTGCGATATATTCAACGAGGCCTATGCACATATAGCAGATAGCAACCCTCGAGCCTTCGATATAGCTTCTCCGCATAGTATGTCTGGCTGTGGTAAGAAGGTCGGTGGGCTGGTTTGACTGCACTTTTGCGCTGTGCCATAACATCAACGTAGCCAAACATGAACAGTCATCGTAGCCAAACTTGCATTTTCAGCTTTGCTCTTGTGATATCTCGCGGTAGCTATGGTCAAGCTATCAGCCTCGCCATTGACATATATTTCGCGTTGGCTGCAGGCGCGGCATCAGAGTGGCTGCGGCGCTTTCACATCGTAGCTATATCATATCGCCTTGTAGCTCCTCGGTCAAGGCTATGATATTGTGCAATAGCTTACATCGATTACCCGGCATAGCCGCAACCCATTTCACGTGGGAGCCATGCGCGCAGGGTCCAACCAGCTATGCCAGTCCTGCACCATAGCTAGTGCAAATTGCTCCAGCATGTATTCGTTGTAGCTATGACGGTCATGCATTATAGCCATTAGTGTGTATCCCATCGAGTTGGAAGCTATCTCAAGATAACAAGCTCATGCCCAATGGCATGGGCACAATAACAGTACAAACAAGGAATATATATTTACTGGTTATAGCTATGACCTATTTACACCGATTGTTGCATCACAATCCCTAATTGCCTTTGGTTTCTCCAGTGCCACA
>JACXVL010000966.1:0-10120 GCA_014898675.1 Athelia sp. TMB | reverse complement strand
CATAGAGCCCACGCCACATGCAGCTTTCGCACTGTTGTATCGGAGATTCTGCGCACCCCGCTCGAGATTGGCATCTAGGCCTGCGATCGACTGGTGTTACGCGATAATTTGCTTGGTGGGTTTTTAGCAGTTTGAGGTAAGGGCTGGCAAGAGGCTGGTGCGCACAGGATGTGCATACTTAGCACCACGGAATGACCAAATTCACCACCGCTTGCTCGAATTATTATTCGTTGTGTCGGGCTCGCGTCAAGCTTGGACTAGCACACAGTGACGCTATTGGGTCTCTTAGAACACTCAAACGGTGCGTGGTTTTTTTGGGAGGAAAGAGTCCTAGGAGGCCGCTCTGAAACTCCCCAGTTGTACTTCGCGACATTCCTCAGGAAATGCGGGCCCGGCTCGAAAATATACTCCGAGACATTCAGTGCCAGAAGAAATTGATGTACGAATACTGTGTGAATAAGGCAGTCTGGCGTGCATTAAATACAGACGCGCCTATAGAGGAAGTATAGAAATGGGTTGTCTGCAGGCAAAGGTGGAGATCAAATCGGATTAATATGCGATTGGCACACAGAAAAAGAACGAGACTGGGTAGGATTGATACTTATAAGCAATTGCGAACTTCTAGCTGGATCATAAGGACGGACTCGAGCTTACTATTACTTAATTTAATATTATGTTGAGGAGACGGTGCGACCAGTCCGGGTCCGGTTTGCCTTTCAAATCCACTGTGCTGTAGAGTGAAGGAAGATGTCACTCCGTTTAGGCGCCCGTTGGCACTGGTCTTTTGCCATGAGCGGCCGCTTGGCATCCTTTCGTGGTCCCTCCACTCCATCCTCATCGCCAGTGTCCCGGCCCAAAAACTTATCAGCTCTGTCATCGCCATCCAACTCACGCGCCAATGAATCGCCCTTCCACCGCAGACTTCGCACAAACTTGCAGGAGATCAGGAAGGTCACGGAGACATGGGACGATATCGTATGCATAGATGGGGCGAAGGCCGCGAAAGCATTGATCGATGCCAGGACAAATCTAGAGTATGTGCATTAGATCCGTTCGTTCTACGAAAGAGCCTGATGTTTTGACTGGAAAGCAATGCGTTGGCGCAAGTCCCAGCGGACAAACAGCCCCAGTCGCGCATGGTGGGCCCGCAGATCGAGATAATGGAGCGGTCCGTGATAGAGCTCGATACAGTACTGGTTAAGCTGGCAAGTCCTTACATAGGCTCTCGCCGTATTTGAAAAAGTAACATCTAATAGACCCATTCACTGACAGCAAAAGCAGTTTCGGAGACTCTCTACGCTCGTGGACAACATCGAATCACTGGTCTTCGAAGCTCACAAGGCCAAAGGGTGGAACTGGGTCCACGAGGAACCCATGTGGGTGACTTGGCCTCTCGAGAAATTCGGTGCATGAGCTGCCTGTCTGTTCCATTCCTCAGCCCACCACTAATCCCTCTGGACCACGACAGCCACGTCGATTCCCGCCATACTGATACCTTATCATCGATCCTTGCATACGCATATACAGATCGTGGACGCTCTCCGCAGTCATCGCGTCTCATTTGATGTGTCGAGAAATGCACTGAATCAGTGGGTCGCACAGCCTTGGCTCCAGGAGGACGGATGGGAGGCGGCGTGGGACGATCTCTGCTCTGTGGAGGTCGAGAGATGGGATGGGCCATGAGTAAGGACGCATATGCACAGCGCATTCTAGGATGCTTGATTTGCTCCTAGCATCATCCCAGGAGCAGATGGGTCAGTTTCACACCGCTCTTCACGCTGCGCGCGGTCTTATCCCAACAGTGACACAACACGGATCTCTCGAAGCATTTCGCTACTGCTCAACTGGCTCGCACCTACTGCTCAACTGGCTCGCACAGACGGAGTTATGGTCGACACTGGGTGTCCTGGCGAAAAAGTAGTGATTTAGCAAACAATTTATGATACATGAAAATAATGACATCCATTATCCCCTCCATTGAGCTAGTAGATGTGTATAATTCATGTTGTATATGTATTTGCTTTGTGACGGCGACGAGAAGAAAAATAGGAACGCGAAGCAATAAATATTGAGATCCGTAGATCTACCACTCCGGGAAAGCGTGTCATCCTTGTGCAGGGGCCATGCTAATCTTCTCTGTATCGTTCCAATTTTTTCGTATGTCACCCCGAAGGGGACAACATTGAGAGACATCTGACATAGACCCCTGACGCGGATTTGTTTATGGCTCGGCAGACGGGTGAGCAGCACAGGCACCGAGGCGATTAACGGCTCTCAGTCGCTTTCCAACTCTTTCCAACTTGAACGTTGATCCAACACTTCTTTGTCTCGACGCTCAGTTCCTGTCGATATTCCGTATCTGTTTGTCTCTACCCGGCTTCACGTAAAACAACAGATACTTGATAAACGTGAGTGTATTCTGTCGCAAGTATAAGGATGGTCTCTTCATTGTGCCATGCCCCAAGGTTGTACTACCGTTCTACACCTCAATGAAATCCTTTTCAGCAAACTTCGCACAATGCCCTTGCATAACCAGCGCAGATTTCTTATCTATACCTGAAAGTTCTGTGTACGAAGCCGCCTTCCAGAAGAATGCAGCGCTTGCATACTCAAACCGACATCAAGTTCACCCAACTTTGTCGCAGGTCTGCAGCGATCTCGCGTTGTTGGACGATGCTCTCGCGCACATCACATCCATCCGGAAACGGTTATCACAGAAGCGAAGCGCCTTTCAAGTATTCTCCAATAAGCTCAAAGCCCTGGTCTCACCGATTCGCATCGTACCACCCGAAATCTTTGCCGAGATATTTTCGTATCTCAAAGGCGACTACCGTGATAAAGCTCCCGCTCAAGCACGGACAGAGACCCTTCTCCCGACTCATGTCTGTCAGCGATGGCGCGAAATCGCGCTGTCTACCCCTACTCTATGGAACAACATCTATATCAATGGAAGCTCGGTGCCGAAGAGCGTTCGCGACTCGGAAGTGGAGTGTACATCTGCTTGGCTTTCACGCGCAAAAGACTGCCCATTATCCATCAATCTTCGACGGTCAAAATCCTGGTCCAAAGACTACGATTTCGAAACAGATGGTGCTTGGAACGTGATTTTTGACATGCTGCTTCGACGCAGTCACAGGTGGCAACACGCTATCCTCTTATCGACATCCGAAACAGATTTTTCTGGCCTTAGAAACAATCTGCCGTTGCTAGAAACCCTGGAAATCAATTGTCCACTTAGTTACGTGGAGGTTGCCGGGAATGCATTTGGGATCGCACCGAGACTCAGCAGTGTAACCCTCTCCCGAGAAAGTGGCATCAAGATACTCCCTTGGGCTCAGCTCAAAATCTTCGTCATTGATTCCACTTTGAGTATTCTAGAGAGCCTTGCCTTGCTGCAGAAGATGCCAAACATTGTTTCATTTTCCACCCAGATTTCCAACGGGTGGGTAGAAGCGCGGAAATCCGTCAATGCTCCATTACAAATGTCCAAACTGGAAAGTTTGTCTATGACGGAAATCATGCCGTTGAGCGTGGATGGCTATCTCACGTACTTGAAAGTTCCCTCCCTAAAATCAATCAAAATCATTGGTAACTGCCCTCTCAATGCAGCCTCTGATGACTGGGCCTTCGCGACCATATCCATGATCCAGCGGTCCTCTTGCTCTATCGAGTCTCTGGAAGTACGGTCAGCCATCTGGGGCCAATCCACCCTTGCCGATGTACTTCGAGTTACCCCACAATTGGAAACTCTTGATATTGGATCGGGCAACGTATACGATTCTGGCATGGCCGCACAGGTTCTGGTGGCGCCGTTTGGCATTTGTACGCCCTGCCTTGCACCTAAGCTTCAACATCTTAAGCTCTCGTATTGGCCACCCTTCGAGCCGCAGGCCTTCGTGAACTTAGTCGAGTCACGGTGGCGGGTGGCACCCGAAGGATCCGTCACTCGTCTCAGCTCTATCAAGCTGATTGATATCCCTTCCGTCTCTATCTTCGGTCCCTCAGATTTGCGGCGTCTCAGAGAGTTTGCCACTGAGGGTTTGGATATAAAGTTAAATGATGTAGAAGGGAGACTAATTCAGATTGGCTCGACGTCGGCGTGAGTTGTCTCTTGCGTCGAACCCGCTTCACATTCTCAATAAGCGAAATCACCAGATAACGTGAAAATAGTAGCAAGTCCAACCAGCGACCCTACAATATTCGTAATTTCAGATCAATTAATCATATTCGAGTATCACCATTATGTTCCGCTATGTTTTCCATTCACTGGCTTTCTTTCTTTCTTTCTTTGAAATCCATGTTTGACTTCCATCAAGGTGTACCCTATGATAGAGATAAGCTACTACGTGACTACTAAGGTAAATATGAAGGTTTCCAGTAAAGTATTCCCCCCATATTATGCTGCAGATTGTTCGTTCTATGCAATACAAGCCGTATGCCCCCAATGTGTCCGCCGTCCCATATACATGTCATGATCAACCGCTTCGTGCCAAACATCTCCTTCCGCACGAGTCACTCGTGCTCGCTGAAAAGGTCATCACCGGGAAGCACAGAATCCGACGCTCTTCCTGCAAGCCCTCAGTACAAGACACAAAGTGGGAAGGGGTACTGGGACACACCCTAACATTTCTCGGGTCGAGCTCGAACATATTGATGATCTCGAACACGTGTTCTGGTGTGGGCTTCTTCAGGGCGCGCGTGGGCGTGGAGGACTCAGCCCGCAGCGTCCACGGCGTGGGCCAGGACATGATCTCGTCCTCGTTGACGATAACAACAATCTCCGGGTGCTTCTCAACGCTCACGAGCCGCTTCTTTTCGCGCACAGGGCACAGGATGTGCTGTAATATTTGTGTTGGCAAGCTCGGCTTTGGCCTGTTTGCGCCCGCTCGAGGCAAAGTACTGTGCATTGCAGCGACCGCCAACGCGCGCGAGCCCGCCCTTCCTCGGCGGCTTTGGGGGGTCAATATATTAGCATCCTAACAGTAGTAAAAGACACAAGCGACACACACCTGTTCGGGTCGACCATCGGCAGGTTGAGACTGCTCTTCTAGACAACTTCATGCCCCACGATTGTGCGCGAGTGCCTCATGTGCTGCAATACGAGCAACATACAATCCGTGCCGACCACAGACGCTGCCCTGCGCAACGGGTCGTTAAATGAGGCCTGCACATCGGTGAGCGGCGGCAGGGAGAGATAAAACATGCCAGACCCAGCTGATGATGGATTTGGCCGCTACGGAGAGGGTAGATGTCAGCAAGTCTGTGCATAAATGGCAGGGATGTAGAGAAAAGAGGCGGACCCCCGCCTTTGTCTTGCTTTTTTCAGTCAAAGTCGTTGAGGAGCAGTGGGCCGAGCAGACACGCGCTATGCGGCAGTACGGGCAAGAAGCATAGCAGGAGGTGGTGACGAGCGTCGACTTGAAGAACAAGCTGAGTAGTCACCAGCGGTGCCGATTCACTTATGCCCCAGATCGAGTGCGCTATGATCTATCGGGGTACGGTTTATCGGGGTCGCATCAATATCACACCCGAGTTAGTCTGCCTCACCAGTGTCATGCGCCCTTGACGTAGATATGCTTATGATGGTCACGGTCAAGCGGCGGCGGGTGAGGTATACAGGCGCCGATTCTCCCAATTTAACTTTCCAATTTAAAGTTACAGTATTGTCCACGTCGCACACCTTCGACTACTGGTTCACGTCGATCATCAATAACAGGTATTCAAGAACCGTGAGTATGTCCTATATAAAGTACGAGGATAGACATCTGATCATATGCTCCACGATAGCTGCTTTGTATATTCCCAATGGTATCCATTTCAGCAACCTTGGCTCAATGCCCTTGCATAGCCAGCGCCGAGCGCATCTCTCTACCCGAGAGTCCTATGTACGAACCCGCCTTCCAGAGAAATGCAGCACTTGCATATTCAGAACGACATCAAGTTCACTCCACTTTGTCGCAGATGCACGGCGATCTTGCAGCGTTAGATGACGCTCTCGCGCACATCACATCCATCCAGACACGTCTCCTCGAGAAGCGAGATGCTATGCAAGCGTTCTCTGATAAACTCAAAGTGCTTATTTCGCCAACTCGCATCACACCACCCGAAATTTATGCCGAGATATTCTCCTATCTCAAAGGCGACTATCGTGACGAAATTTCCGCTCATGCACGGACCGGGTCACTTCTCCCGACTCATGTTTGCCAACAATGGCGCGAGATCGCGTTGTCTATCCCTTCCCTTTGGAACAATGTTTACATCAATCATGGAGACTCTGACACGGAACTCATTCACGAGTCAGAAGTGGAATGCGTAACAACTTGGCTTGCGCGCGCAAAAGACTGCCCACTATCCGTTAACCTTCAACGGCAGATTTCGTGGTGGGATGATTTGGAGTTCGAATCGGACGATGTTTGGAATGAAATCTTCGAGATTCTAGTACAAAATAGTCACAGGTGGCGGCACGCTATCCTTTTACCGAGATCCGCAGCGGACTTTTCTGGCCTCAGAAATAATCTGCCATTGCTTGAAGTACTGGAATTCAAATGTCCGCTTGGTGGTCGCGCGATCATTGCTGGAAATGCTTTTGAATTCGCACCGAGACTTCGCAGTGTAACCCTATTTGCAGGAAACATCCATATACTACCTTGGGCTCAGCTCAATGTCTTCATCACCGATTTAGTTTTGACTATTCAATACAGCCTCACTTCGCTACAGAAGATGCCAAACCTTGTTTCATTGTCTACAGAGATCTTCTACCAAGAGCCAGAGGCGTCGGAATTCATCAATACACCATTAAAAATGACCAAGCTCGAAAATTTGTCTGTTGTGGAAACCAAAGAGTTCAGCATAAACCACTATCTCAAAAGCTTAACACTCCCCTCCTTAAAATCAATCAAACTCTCTAGTAATAGTGGCCCTGCTGATGGAGCCCCCGACGACCAATGGATCCCAGCGGCCGTATACATGATTCAGCGGTCCGCTTGCTCCATTAAATCTTTCGAAATTGATTCGGCCATCTGGAACGGCCAATCAACGCTCGGTGATTTTCTAAGAGTTACACCGCAACTGGAGACTCTCATAATCGGTTGGAATACCCAGTACGATTTTGGCAGGGCCGTGCGGCTTCTGTTGGCGCCGTTTGGCATGAGTAGTGTGCCCTGCCTTGCGCCAAAGCTTCAACATCTCAATCTCCTATGTCGGTCACCCTTTGAGCCGCAAGCCTTTGTGGATATGGTCAAATCGCGATGGCAAGTGGCACCCGGGGGATCCGTCACACGTCTCAGATCTATCCAGTTAATTGATATTCCTTCCGTCGCTGTCTTCGGTTCCCCACATCTGGAGCGCCTCAAGGAGTTTGCTGCTGAGGGTTTGGATATAAAGCTGTATGACGCAGAAGGGGAACCAGTTTTATATGAGATTGGTTCAACATCAGCGTGAGTGATCTCTTTCTTCGAGCCTAGTTGTCCACATACTGAATGGACCAAATCATCTGATTAGATAACGCAAAACTGGGAGAGTGAGGATGCAATTTTCGTAGCTTCAAGTCAATAACATTACCATGATATTCCACTGTAGATTGCTCCATCTATACAATACGAATCATATGCGCCCAAAGAATGGTCTTCTCACGTCGTGGCCGGCCGCGCGAGCTGAGAAGCTCGTTCATCGGGAAGAACAGGATCTAATAATCCTTCTTGCCCCTGCAAACCCCGTCAGCATAAGACATAAGATGGGAAGGGCAATTGGGACGTGCCCTAATGTCTTCGAATTAAGCTTGAACAGATTGACGGTCTCGAGCGCATCGAGTGCATGCTCGAGTCTGAGCTTCTTCAGGGCACGCGTCGGCGTGGAGGGCTGGATCTGCGTTCTCTGCCGTGGGCGAGATCATTGCCCCGTCGTCGAAGGCGATGACCTCCGGGTCCTCGTCACCGCTTCGCAATACGTTTGCTTATACACGGACGGGGCACTTAATATGTTGCAGCAAGCGCATCTTCGGCCTCGTCCATGCGCCGGTCTTTCTTGGCCCCTTCGGAACTAGCATAACTACCATACCTTAATCAGCCCTCAGCCCCGACGACAAATCAAACAGAATGGGGCGAGGAGTATGCGACCACCCAGTCGAATATATATTTGACTGCTGGGGGTGATCGTGGGTAAGTTGGAGAGGCCGGAGCGGTAGTGGATGGGAATAGAGGGACGGGCTGACCTTGGTCCTGTCGACGTCTTGCTTGTTGAGGTCAATGTCTACCGCATCCGGCGCGCGGACAGCGTCAGTACACAGGTTGGCAGTATGCGGACAAAGGCAGATAAGCGGGATGGGTGCACAGTATACGGTGATATGTGCAGGCTATGTTTAATTCCATATATCGTTAGCTTGAGCACTTTTGCCGCGATGAGATGAGTTGGTATTGGGCATTGGTGCCGATTTCTTGCTTGTGCCAACCAGCGGAGATAGTGGATCGATTCGGGAGGCAGAGCAGCACGGTCTGGCCACTGTGCCTTGCGATTGATTCTCGCGCGCCGCTAGGGCGCTCAGAAGAACACAGGCCACGTAGAGACAACTGATCAAACTTCAAGCATGACAGCAGATATGATCAAAGGCGAGATATTTGAGCCCTAAATAACTGGATAGCTTTCCCGATTAGTTTGGTGTACATCTTGATGCAATCATACGTCGATTCGCTCTCCGAATTGTTGCTACGTGACCATTGTCTAAACTTCTCGACTCTCAATTTGTCCAGTTCCGAGTTGAAGCGTGGTGGAGGATTCTTTGTGTTTGCGATATGGGATGGCAGCATAGATTGACTGCACTGGCGTAGGGGGTTGGTACTCGCGAAGCCTCCCATAGGCCCAACGCATAACCGTCCCACTACCTCCGCTGAGGCCCATCCAGACAGCGGCGTGGTCCTCCAGAGAGTTGATGTTGCCAAAATTGAAGGTATATAATCGCGTCCATCATGGTACTGGCCCCCAGGTCGAGAGGCGTATCAAGGTCATGAGCATCGTGTCTAGCGTCTGGCTCTTGAGATATACTGCCGCTTTTGCAAGGCAGTCGGCAACCATTTCGAGCTCATCCGAATCCACGATTCCACTGATACGAACAAGCAGCCAGGTATCTTCTCGGCGGTTTGTAGTTCTTTAGGTCGGGCGCGCGGAGACAGGAGCTTTCCGAATACCGCAATGGAGGGTCCGCAAGAGGGACAAGATGGACAGCAACTTCAAGAGCAGGCAAGAGCTGCGGCAAAATCCAGATACTGAGATAGGCTGAGGTTGTCGCGCTGGCCACGTGGTGCGTGCCGGTGTGCCGATTTTGGAGAAGACAAGAACTTGATAGAACTTGGTTTAAGACTCAAGAGACAGAGCGGGGCGGAACAGCGAGACGACGAGCGATGATGGTATTGGGAAGGAGGAAGTACGCACATCAGGCTGCGAATGCTAACTTATATAGGTATGTAAATAGATAATACGGGTCGAGCAACGTTCTACTTGTGTCTATCAGGGTGCTCGGATTTCGTACATCGGGTTGAATATGCACTTAAGCCTGGGGAACATCCCGCCCACTGTCCCCCGCCCGCGTCCCGCCACAGTCTCGCGAGATACATGGGCGATTGATTCAACCCCCCCGCCAAATCGGGCACAGCCACAGTCTCTCACGGAGCAGAAGCACCTAGCTGCGCGGCAACGAACTGCTCCCTAGCATTATTCTGTGCACCGTGGGCGCCTGGACGTTTGGCGTAGGCATGGCGAAGTCAGCCGCCTTTGCCTATGCGGTCGGGTATGCAGTGCGCTCGAAGTCGAACACTTTATGATTGGGCGCGTGTTTTCGGATGTCGGCGGAGGAGGAAGGGGCACTGGCGGTGGCTATCTGTAAGAAGGCCGTGTGCCTCTGGGTGAGCAAGTCATCTTCGAAAGTGAGCCATGTGGTGTGATACTGGATGATCTAATAATAGTAATAAGATATGTCGCTGTCGTGGTCGAGGTCAACGATGGTGGTGTGTGTGTGTGAAAAAAGTTGCTGACGCGTTGACGAGGCCTGGGGATCTTCTGATCCGGGTGCCGATAAGGACCCAACAGCGCAACTGCCAATGCGTTGGGCGAACCAACGCAACACCCACAT